>WNWK01038493.1:0-17912 GCA_009830355.1 Cherax destructor | reverse complement strand
ACATTACCTATTGACATATCCCTGCCCAAACTACCTTTCAGTTTCATAGCATTAAACAGCCTAACTAGCATCCCTCGCAGAACCTCCCAATGAACTACAAAAATCCCCAGAAATCCCATCCAGGCCAGGGGCCTTGCCCAGGGCCTGACCTTCACTGCCTGCCAAACCTCCTCCCAGTTATAGACCCTTCCATACGTTCCTCTATCTCCAGCCCCTATCCTCTCAACTATACAATCTAAAATTACATCCCGGGATACCCATCACTTTCCCCTGACTCATCTTACACTCAAACCAAGCATCCACATAATAACTCATAGGCTTCGTGGTACGAAGAATCTGCCCTTCCGATACCACACACTCTCAGTTACCCTCAGAGACATGACCGCATATCTCTTCTCTGATTCTGAAAAGTACGAACACTAAGCACAATACCACCAATCCAACTACATTCATCTTTGTAATATACAGGTCTAAAGCCAGCAACAAACAACAAGGTACCTTACATTCGTGGACTGCTTACAGAGTCAAATGCTATGTTTGCGGCTTTCACAGAGACCCACATAAGAGATCACTTTGGACAATGAAATATGGATCCGGGCTACAACCTATACAGGTGTGACAGAGTGAACAGGCAAAAAGGGGGTTGGCCTGTATATCACAGAGTCACTTATATGTTCAGAACTACTAAATGCCTCAAATGATGTAGTTGAAGTATTAGCAATAAAGGTCGAGAATAAAAACCTGGTCATCGTGGTTGCTACAAGCCACCGGATGCAACGTCCCAACAATTCCAGGAACAGCTTCTGAAAATTGACCACTGTCTGGAAAATCTTCCAGCTCCTGCCCCCAACATCTTGCTACGGGGGGATTTCAACCTCAGGCACCTAAATGGAGGAACATTGCAAACAATGGGGTAGCAGAGATAACACCAGGAGGCAGCTTCAGATGAAAATTCACACATGCATGAATTTTTAAATCTCTGCACCAAGTTCACCTTAAACCAGCAAATAGTAGAGCCTACAAGATTAGAGAATACGCTGGACCTCATCTTCACCAACAATGATGATCTGATACGAAATGTCATCATATCAAAAACAATATACTCAGATCACAACATAATAGAGGTCCAGACATGCATGGGGGAGCCGCAGATCAACAAAATGTGATCAGCCGTGAGGGAGCTTTCTCCAAATTCAACTTCAATAACAAAAACATAAGGTGGGACCAAGTAAAACCAAGTTCTACATGATATAAACTGGGAAGATTGCCTAAGCATCACGGATCCCAACCTATGTCTAGAACAAATTAACTCTGTGGTACTTGAGGTTTGCTCAAGGCAAATTTTAAGGAAAAGGAGGAGAAGATGAAAACTGAAAGAGAGGGGAGCTCCTATACAGGCGAAGGCACAGAATAACGGAGCGGCTACAGGAGGCCAATATCTCTGAAATACGTAGGGAGACACTAGTCAGAGAAATAGCAAACATCGAATTAAAACTAAAGGAATCTTATAGGAATCAAGAGACACGGAAGAACTAAGAGCCATAAATGAAATTGAAAGAAACCCTAAGTATTTTTTTCCTATGCAAAATCAAAGTCGAGAACAACAACCAGTATTGGGCCCCTACTTAAACCGGATGGGTCCTACACAGATGACAGCAAGGAAATGAGTGAGTTACTTAAATCCAGTATGACTCAGTCTTTAGCGAGCCACTAACCAGACTGAAAATCGAAAACCTAAATGATTTTTTTATGAGAGTGCCACAGAACTTGACAGACGCATGCCTTTCTGACATCATCACGACGCCAAACGACTTCGAAAAGGCAATAAAATGACATGCCCATGCACTCCGCTCCAGGCCCAGACTCATGGAACTCCATGTTCATCAAGAACTGCAAGAAGCCCCTATCACATGCTTTTTTAAAATCCTATGGAGAGGGAGCATGGACATTGGGACGTCCCGCAGCTACTAAAAACAACAGACATAGCCCTGCTCCACAAAGGGGGCAGTAAAGCAATAGCAAAGAACTACAGACCAAATTTCGCTAACGTCCCATATCATAAAAATCTTTGAAAGGGTTCTAGAAGCAAGATCACCACCCATCTTGATACCCATCAATTGCACAACCCAGGACAGCATGGGTTTAGAGCAGGCCGCTCCTGTCTGTCCCAACTACTGGACCACTACGACAAGGTCCTGGATGCTCTAGAAGATAAACAGAATGCAGATGTTATATACACAGATTTTGCAAAAGCCTTTGACAAGTGTGACCATGGTGTAATAGCACACAAAATGCGTGATAAAGGCATAACAGGAAAAGTTGGTGATGGATTATAATTTCCCAACACGTAGAACACAAAGAGTAGTAGTCAACAGAGTAAAGTCTGAGGCAGCTACTGTGAAAAGCCTGTTCCACAAGGCCAGTACTTGCTCCCCCATTCTCATCCTCAAACAGACATTGACAGGGATATAAGCCACAGTGCTGTGTCTTCCTTTTGCAGATGACACCGAATCTGTATGACAGTGTCCACCGTTGAAGACACTGCAAGACTCCAAGCAGACATAAACCAAATCTTTAAATGGGCTGCAGAAAACAATATGAAGTTCAATGATGAGAAATTTCAAATTTCTCAGATACGGAAAACGAAGAAATTAAAATCTCATCGGAGTACAAAACTAATTCCAACCACACAATAGAGCGAAAAACTAATGTCAAAGACCTGGGAGGATCATGTCAGAGGATCTCACCTTCAAGGACCATAACAATGTAGCAATTGCATCTGCTCGAAAATGACAGGATGGATAATGAGAACCTTCAAAACCAGGGATGCCAAGCCCATGTTGACACTTTACAGATCGCTTGTTCTATCTAGGCTGGAATATTGCTGCACACTAACTGCACCTTTCAAGGCGGGTGAAATTGCTGACCTTGAAAATGTGCAGAGAACCTTCACCGCACGCATAAGTGCGATAAACCACCTCAACTACTGGGAACGCTTGAGTTCCTAAACCTGTACTCTCAGAACGCAGGCGGGAGAGATACATTATTATATACACATGGAAAATTCTCGAGGGCTTAGTACCAAACTTGCACACAAAAATCACTCCGTACGAAAGCAAAAGACTCGGCAGGCGATGTAACATCCCCCCAATGAAGAGCAGGGGTGCCACTAGCACGTTGAGGGACAACACAATAAGTGTGAGGGGCCCAAGATTGTTCAACTGCCTCCCAGCGTACATCAGGGGGATTACCAACAGGCCCCTGGCTGTCTTCAAGCAGGCACTGGACAGGCACCTCAAGTCGGTACCTGATCAGCCGGGCTGTGGTTCGTACGTTGGACTGCGTGCCGCCAGCAGTAACAGCCTGGTTGATCAGGCTCTGGTCCAACAGGAGGCCTGGTCACAGACCGGGCCGCAGGGGCGTTGACCCCTGGAATTCTCTCCAGGTAGACTCCAGGTCCAGGTAGAGGGCTTATCCCCCCATAAAACTTCCTCTAAACCTCCTCGTACCCTCAAAGCATGAAATTTTTCATTCTGCAACTCCCGCAATCGTGACCGCAGATGATCAATTTTAGCTAGGGGATAATGCCCTCCACTCTCATAACAAGTCCTTAATTGCCCCTCTAGGTACCTCAACATTCCCAACCTTTGCCTCGCATCTTCCCTACCCAGTTGCCTATAAAATTCCTGGATTGCCACTTTAGCCCGCACACTCCACCATTCCACTATATCACTAATCCCCTTCCCATCGTTCCATACTCGTCCCCACCAATCCACAAAAACCTCCCTGTGATCCAACCCCTGCAACAACCTCACATTTAATTTCCAATACCCGGAATATATCTTCACCGCCTCAGCCCATCCCATCTCTACCAACACACCCCTATGATCAGAAAAACCAAAATCCTGACATTTAACCTCACCTACCTGAACTGCCCCTGATACATATACCCGGTCCAACCTAGCCGCATAACCCTGTTTAATATAAGTGTGATCCACACGCCACCTTCCTCCCCTAACCACATCCTCCACTCTAACCGCCCTCAGCACCTCCCTCAAGCTCTGCAACAAACAACCCGCCCCTCGAGGTTCCACATCCCTCCCTCTAATAATGCAATTCCAATCCCCGGCAATTATCGTAACCAACGGTAAACCTCTCAATGCATAAACCAAATCATCACGTACAAAATCATCTTTTACACGGCGATTGGAAGTCGCCGGCATATATACACCAATGAAACACACCTGTATATCTCCCCAAACCCCGTCCACCCGTACTATCCTACCCCCACCCCCCTCCTCCCAGGCGTTTAACTTGAAAGGACTGGTCTCACGTATACCCACCATCACCCCACCCTTGAAATGCCCCGAACTCCCAGTATAACACTTATATCCCTTCAAACAAAAATCCCTACCACACCTATAATTATGCTCCTGGAGAAAGCATACATCTACATTCAACTGTCTGAGCGTCACCTCAATCCATCTCGTCCGAACTTTCGCCCGGAGCCCATTAACATTTAAGTTGAGACACCTGAATAGGTCAAAGGGGGTTTGCCACTTCGGCACACAGACCCTGTCACAACTGGCACAGAAACCCCACTTTGTGCCCTACCTCCTTTCACTCCTGACCCACTTTTCTTTCCCTGGGGCACAACCTTCTTCCCCTTGACAACATCCCTCCAGACCATTTTAGAAGACCTTTGGCCCTGGGTTATCTCATCATCCTCAGAATCCCCACTGGGCCGCTTGCAGGATGCTTCCACACATTCCATCTCCCTATTACCTTCCTCCCTATGCACCTCCACCTCAGCCACCACCACAGGCACAGAGTCAACAAGGTCCTCTACCGGACCAATCTCACACTCCGGACGCTCCGAAACACCAGATGAGTCCTCATCCAAGCCCAAAACACCCGCCGGCGACGGGCTCCCAAGGAGGCTCTGGATGTCCTCGAAACAAGGCCTCGATAACTCAGAGACCACCTCCAACAAGTCACCCTCCATGGCAACCTGGGAACACTCCTGCTCCTCTTCCTGCGTTGTTGTGGGTAAAGTCAAAACGGCCTCCTCCACAGCATCAACCGCCTCACTCCAACTCCGAGGGACATCCTCAGTATCAAGGACCTCGGCCACATCCAACTGTACACTCGTCTTGGTCATTTCTCTCAGGTCCGTCACAGTACGATAAGTCCCATCCTCTCGACGTCCAGGTTGCCGCTCCCTGCGTTGATCACACATAGCTGCCATATGTCCCGGGGCATGCAGAGCCGGCACGTCCTCACCTGTCCAGCATACGAAATGTATACTTGAGTACGAAACTCTTGCATCTGAACGTATGACGGGATAGGCCTCCTCAAAGTCATTTTGAGGGAGTATGATCCCGCCAGCATGCCAGCATAAGTTCCCTGCTGCCACCGACCAACATTAGCTACATTTATAGTCCCATACTGGCCGAATACTCGCCGAACATCAAATTCAGCAGCCTCAAACGGGAGGTTCTTCACGTGAATCCAAGAGTAATGCGCGGATACGTCACGCATACGCACCTCCAATCCCGAGTTGACGACAATAGGCTTGTCCTGAAACTTGTCCACCACTTCCTCATACACGCCAGTGGAGTTGAACTTGACAAAAATTCTGGCTGATCCATTCAAAGATATGCCATAAATGGCCTCAGTCGATATTCCGAAGGTGTCACGTAGAACCAATGGCAAGATCATCTCAGCATTATCAGGATACACAGCACCTTTAATCAAGTCCACACAGACAGTGTTGACACGTCGCCGGTAGGTATCCGCCATGATGGTGAAAATAAAATTTCACCTAACCTCCACCAGGGGGACAACTGAGCTCACCCGCGCACCACCAAGGCTGGGGAGCAACTGACGATAGTTTGTTGTCTACTAACCATTTGCTGCAGGACTCCAGTTCCAGTGTTAATACATTAGCTATTATCTTGTGGGTCTTTACCTGACACTAACAGAGCACTGTCATCCGCCATAAATGAAATTGAAAGAAACCCCTAAGTATTTCTTTTCCTATGCAAAATCAAAGTCGAGAACAACAACCAGTATTGGGCCCCTACTTAAACGGGATGGGTCCTACACAGATGACAGCAAGGAAATGAGTGAGTTACTTAAATCCCAGTATGACTCAGTTTTTAGCGAGCCACTAACCAGACTGAAAATCGAAAACCTAAATGATTTTTTTATGAGAGTGCCAAAGAACTTGACAGACGCATGCCTTTCTGACATCACCACGACGCCAAACGACTTCGAAAAGGCAATAAATGACATGCCCATGCACTCCGCTCCAGGCCCAGACTCATGGAACTCCGTGTTCATCAAGAACTGCAAGAAGCCCCTATCACATGCTTTTAACATCCTATGGAGAGGAGCATGGACACTGGGATCGTCCCAGCTACTAAAAACAACAGACATAGCCCCGCTCCACAAAGGGGGCAGTAAAGCAATAGCAAAGAACTACAGACCAATTGCGCTAACGTCCCATATCAT
This sequence comes from Cherax destructor, assembly GCA_009830355.1. NCBI lineage: Eukaryota > Metazoa > Arthropoda > Malacostraca > Decapoda > Parastacidae > Cherax > Cherax destructor. Next base: position 11,396 of record WNWK01038493.1, on the reverse strand, counting down.
AAAAATCTTTGAAAGGGTTCTAAGAAGCAAGATCGCCACCCATCTTGATACCCATCAATTGCACAACCCAGAACAGCATGGGTTTAGAGCAGGCCGCTCCTGTCTGTCCCAACTACTGGACCACTACGACAAGGTCCTAGATGCTCTAGAAGATAAACAAAATGCAGATGTTATATACACAGATTTTGCAAAAGCCTTTGACAAGTGTGACCATGGTGTAATAGCACACAAAATGCGTGATAAAGGAATAACAGGAAAAGTTGGTAGATGGATCTATAATTTCCTAACATGTAGAACACAAAGAGTAGTAGTCAACAGAGTAAAGTCTGAGGCAGCTACTGTGAAAAGCTCTGTTCCACAAGGCACAGTACTTGCTCCCATCCTATTCCTCATCCTCATATCAGACATTGACAGGGATATAAGCCACAGTGCTGTGTCTTCCTTTGCAGATGACACCCGAATCTGTATGACAGTGTCCACCGTTAAAGACACTGCAAGACTCCAAGCAGACATAAACCAAATCTTTAAATAAGCTGCAGAAAACAATATGAAGTTCAATGATGAGAAATTTCAATTACTAAGATACGGAAAACGTGAAGAAATTAAAATCTCATCGGAGTACAAAACTAATTCCAACCACACAATAGAGCGAAAAACTAATGTCAAAGACCTGGGAGTGATCATGTCAGAGGATCTCACCTACAAGGACCATAACAAAGTAGCAATTGCATCTGCTCTAAAAATGACAGGATGGATAATGAGAACCTTCAAAACCAGGGATGCCAAGCCCATGTTGACACTTTACAGATCGCTTGTTCTATCTAGGCTGGAATATTGCTGCACACTAACTGCACCTTTCAAGGCGGGTGAAATTGCTGACCTTGAAAATGTGCAGAGAACCTTCACCGCACGCATAAGTGCGATAAACCACCTCAACTACTGGGAACGCTTGAAGTTCCTAAACCTGTACTCTCTAGAACGCAGGCGGGAGAGATACATTATTATATACACATGGAAAATTCTCGAGGGCTTAGTACCAAACTTGCACACAAAAATCACTCCCTACGAAAGCAAAAGACTCGGCAGGCGATGTAACATCCCCCCAATGAAGAGCAGGGGTGCCACTAGCATGTTGAGGGACAACACAATAAGTGTCAGGGGCCCAAGATTGTTCAACTGCCTCCCAGCATACATCAGGGGGATTACCAACAAACCCCTGGCTGTCTTCAAGCAGGCACTGGACAAGTACCTCAAGTCGGTACCTGATCAGCCGGGCTGTGGTTCGTACGTTGGACTGCGTGCGACCAGCAGTAACAGCCTGGTTGATCAGGCTTTGGTCCAACAGGAGGCCTGGTCACAGACCGGGCCGCGGGGGCGTTCACCCCTGGAATTCTCTCCAGGTAGACTCCAGGTACAGTAGGAGTTTGCACTTGACAATGATGGGCATATATATCATTTACATAACACATGAATAATAAGGGACCCAGAATACTACCTTGGGGAACTCCACATGCTATCGTCAGTGGTTCTGATTCCGTTTTGTTGATTTTGACAATTTGTTTCCTGTTGCTAAGATAGGACTTAAACCAGTCTGTGGAACTTATGCCGATAGCTTGAAGTTTCTTACATAATATATTGTGGTTGACAGTATCGAAGGCCTTTTCAAGTCTAAAGTTACCATTCCTATGAGGTTCCCTATAGACATTTCAGTTCTCATGTAATCCATCAGATTAATTAGGGAGGTGTTGGTTGAGTAATATCTCCTAAAGCCTGATTGGTAACTATGAAGAATGTTGTTGTCACTAAGATACTTAATTACTTGACAGTACACTGCCCTCTCTAGAATTTTGGATATTACACTGAGTATACTGACATCAGACCTACTATTTTTCTTGAAGATAGGAGTAACTCTGGCCTCCTTGAACTCCTCTGGTACTGTATTAGTGGTGATGGACAAATTTATTATTTGAGCAATGGGGATTGCCAGTTCAGAGGCACCATCTTTTAGGAATTTAGACGGGATGTTATCTTGGCCAGAGCTCTTGTTATGTGTGGGTTCTTGGAGATAAAGGTAGTCACAAGGAAAGTCACGGATGGATGGTAAACACGTATATTAAGTAAGAGAGGAGCAGTACCCAGCACCACAAACCTGTTCAGTTATACACCTAGTGCAGAGTGAGAGAGAGGCCTCTTGACGTAGCACTCACATGGTACGGGTCTCTGACGTCACAAGTAACAAGGGATCACAAATGTAATACACTACACAACTATAACAATATGCTTCAGTACATATTACTGACAGCTCGACCATGTTACGTATGACGTCTCGACATACAATACAACTCTATGGACTGAACAGGCGGGTGATACTGCGGTGATTCTATACCAAGCAAACACATTTATAACTTAGAACTAATCAAGGAAATTATAACAGGATTAAATCAACTGAATAGATAGTAATAACTGATCTTACTATCATTGGTCTTAATATAATGGTTCTTAATATAATTGTAATGGTTCTTGATTTAATTTGCAATGCATTGCATAATATTACAATTTCAACTGATAAAATCAATTGATTGGTCTGTATTCATTCACTCTACAGATTCTGAGGAAGAATAAATATAATTACAAGGAAGAAATTTTAACAGAAGATGGACTCTGTGCATACGGGTCATACTGTTAAAACTAAGAACTTGGAGGGAACATGAATACACAAAAAAAAATTATTTTCAGATACTGAACATCTAATACTGAAACACACAGTAGGTAAATTCTCTTAACTCAAACATCTAAATATACAGTCTATTTACATTTAACCCCAATTCTGCTAGGCTACAAGTACTTCTGGCAGTTTGGGAGATACACAGATGATGATCAAACTAAATGCAAATTATGTGATCAGGCATATGGTCACTGTCTTGAACACTATGTGCTGAATTGTCCACTTATTGAGGAATATAGAGATAGACAGTATAATAACCTATGTGACATGTCAAGATATCTTATTAGTGAAGGTAGGATACCACTTATTCTAAGCAAATTTCCTAAATTTGCTTGTAACAGATAAGTGAACTGTAGATATAAATCCAAATTAATTTCCATGAACGTGCCTATCTGTGCTCATGATAATGCGAGCACAGATGGGCATGTTTGTGGAGTAACTTGCAATGTGAAGAGACTGACTGATGTTGTAGTGGCCAGGCTTAGGCTTAGCTACAAGTACTTCTGACAGTTTGGGAGACACAGATGATGATCAAACTAAATGCAAATTATGTGATCAGGCATATGGTCACTGTCTTGAACACTATGTGCTTAATTGTGCACTTATTGAGGAATATAGAGATAGACAATATAATAACCTATGTGACATGTCAAGATATCTTATTCATGAAATAGGATACCATTTGTACTAAGCAAATTTCCTAAATTTGCTTGTAACAGATAATTGAAATGTAGATATAAACCCAAATGTACAATTGTTAACCCCCTTGGGGCCTAGTGCCTAGGCCTTTTGTGCATCCATATGCTCTTGCGCTACCGTCCACAGGATGGATATGGGGTGCACAATAAACTAGCCACTTCGGTGGCAAAATCTAATCTAATCTGCTAGGGTAAGATTTACATATGCAGAATGATTATCATCTTTGGGTGGATCGAAATCTTTTGCAACTGACAACTCATGCCTAGGTTGAGGAACTTCTACATCAGTATTTACACAGGAAACTTAAGGGTTTCTCAATACTTGTCATGTACGCAAGGAGTAATGACAATCAGGCAGTTTCTCTGGCTCACTATTAGAAGTCGAAGGTACAGGGTTAGATGGATTATTATTATCAGTCGCTACAGTCTGGTTGTCAGGGACTTCGTCTTCGTCACATACTAACTTCATATGGTCCAAATGCGACTCTTTATATTGACCAGTACTTAATTCTCTAACTTTATACTTATTGCCGTTAATATGTTCGACTACTCAATATGGACCAACAAACTTTTGGTCGAGCTTTGGCATTGCAGAAGTCTTAGTAGGTTTGCCAGTCGCCCATATGCTGCTGCAGTTATCTGGTTGATGTGTGCCTCCGGAGACGTGCTTGGCGTTATACTCACTCCAAGGTCTTTCTCCTTTGCTCGAGTATTAGTTACTCTGGTAAATTCTGCTATTGACTTATAAAGTTTTTCACAGATTCTACTGAAAACACTCTGAGCTTGGCTGGTACGAGTTGCTAAGAAATCATCAGGGTTATAAGACGGTTTCGGATTAGAATACAGCAACTCATAAGGTTAGTTTAGTTTGATATCTTTATTATGCACCCCATACCCATCCTGTGGGCGGTAGTCAATAGATTACAGAGGTACATAATAGGTCCAGGGACTGGACCCCAAAGTTTTGATAGCTGAGCAAGTTACAAAGGTAATGAACTAACAAGCTACAAAGGTAATGAACTTACAAGTTACAAAGGTAATGAAACATGTAAGTAAATTTACTAACTTACGTTTATACATGGTTACAATCATGAACAAATTATAACGCAATGAACAATTCACTAGTCTACACCAGGTCACAACTGTAATGAGTTCTTGGTGCAAATTTTATTGTTGGGTCACACACACACATATACATACACACTTACATATACACATACACACATACACACACACACATACACATACATATATACATACACACGCATACACAACAGGCCCAGCCTTCAATCGACATGTGCATAGGACAAAATGGTAATCAACACGCACACACACACACACACGTGGCAATGCTTTATTTACAGGGAGCAAAGTCAGGGTATTTTTCCAGAATGGTCTGTAATATACCACTGTGGATAAAATACTTTGACATATCTTGAACATTTCTGAGTGAGTTGTCTCTGAATTCATTAATTTTGTCGCACTCCAGTACATAATGACGCAGGGTGTGACAATAATCCAACTGACAAAGTTTACATTTTGTTTGGTCTACATCTGGTGGTGGTGATTTAACCTGCCAAAGATACTTGTAACCCAGCCGGAGGCGGGCGGTGGTGACATCCAAGAGTCTGCTTATTTTGTTGGATGCACCATAGACATGTGGCTCCTCCTGCATGATAGAATGATGATAGATGGACTGACTGGTGTCAATCTCCCTGAGTCTTAAGTCAATAAAATTCAGTTGAAGTTCTTTTCGTATTATTGTTCTCAAACTGCTAACTGACAAGCCAAGATTGTAATCTACCCCCTCTTTGAAAGCATAAAATTTAGCCAATTTATCAGTTCTATCATGCATCTGAAGACCAATGTGAGATGGAATCCACAGCATGTGCACTCTGACTCTACTATCCACAATCCTACCATACCTGTGTCTGGCTTCTGACACAAGCATGCTACAAGTTATACTTGATGAGTTGGGAGCATTTATGGATGACAGAGAATCAGTTACAATTAGAGAGTCAACCTTAGATACATGGACGCATTTGAGTGCAAGGAGTATGGCAAATAGTTCTGTCTGAAGGGTAGAGGCCCAGTTATTGATGCGTGCTCCAATTTCTTTAAGAGAGCCATCACTCTGTATGACAACAGCAGCACTACCAGCTGCACCAGTGGATTGGTGAACAGAACCATCAACGTAAATAATTTGTGAGAGAGTGTGCTGTTTGGCTAAATTATCAATACAGCTTAAGGCATCATGTTTGGCTGAAAGAAATATCCTAATTGGGGTTAATATGCTCAGGCAAGCCCATTCAAACCCCTGCACAGAAGCCCTCCAAACTTTCCTCAGCACTGGTGAACATCCCTCCAGATGGATCGAAAAAACTGGAACCGACCTCCGCATGAATCAGATACATGATCTGTGGCAAGTAAGGCAACAGCGGCACTTCTCCGCTCCATGGAATATTACCCCATTCCAAACTACCATCCCTCCATTTCCCCCCAAACTACTTCTTAAATCACAACCAAAGCTTCGCCTTGAAACTCATAAGGTAAATGCTTATTGACACCATACAATGCATAATGTGGCGTATCACCTATAGAAGCATTATAGGCAGAATTTATTACAGACTGTACATCAGGTATAACTTCATCCCAGGTTGCACTATTGGGATTGACAGTGGCTCTCAAGACATCAAGTACTTTTTTATTAGTTCTTTCTGCTAAACCATTGCTGGCAGGATGGTGGGGAACAATGGTTGATTTAGTGATCTTATACAAGGCACATAGGTTTTCTAGAATCTCGTTACAAAACTCACCTCCATTATCAGACACTAAGGATTTAGGAGTGGTATGTCTACAGATTATATGTTCCTTAAATGATTTAGCTACTGTCTCGGCAGTCTTATCTGGAATAGGAACTAACTCACAATATCTGGTGAAATGATCAACCATCACACACAGACGTTTATTGCCTTGTATCGTTTATTGAAAATTAGTTAATAAGTCTATTGCAACTCTTTCCCATGGTTCATTGGTAGTGGGATACACTTGGATAGGATTGGAACTGTTGATATTACCTTTGTGTTTCATACAAACACTATACTTCTTAACATACTCCGTAATATCAGTTGCCATACAAGGCCTGTTAATATCTATTTTCCTTGCCATCTCATCTAGTGGGTTTAGCGCCTAGCTTAGATTGTAATAGTAACAATTTGCAATCATTATATGTCTACCTATACATTGTGTAAATTGTTTTTGATTATTTGTTAAGTGCTGTAATTTGGAGTAATTAACGAGTATTGCACTCATGAACAAATTATAAAGCAATGAGCAATCTATTAGTCTACACCCAGCCACAACTGTAATGAGTTATTGGTGCAAATTTTAATTGTTGGGTCACACACACACACATATACATATACACATACACACGCATACATGTATATACATACACACATACACATACACACATGTACATACACACATGTACATACACACACACACACACACACATGTCAATGCTTTATTTACAGGGAGCAAAGTCAGGGTATTTTTCCAGAATGGTCTGTAATATACCACTGTAACCATGTACAGACGTAAGTAAATTTACTTACATGATTCATTATCTTGTAACTAGTGAATTAATTACCATTGTACCTTGTTCAGCTATCAAAACTTTGGGGCCCAGTCTCTGGACCCTATATATACCTCTGTAATCTGCAAATACCTTTGTAACTTGTCATGATTGTGACCATCTGAGTTCATTACCTTTGTAACTTGCTCAGCTATCAAACTTTGAGGTCCAGTCCCTGGACCCATTATGTACCTCTGTTATCTTTTGACTACCGCCCACAGGATGGGTATGGGGTGCATAATAAAGATATCAAACTAACTAACGAGTATTGCAGTGTTTGGTAACTCTCCATAAGACTTTGGCCCAGTTAATGACTTTGAAAAGGCCACTGATACCCATATTGCCTTTGTCTAATGAGGTGAATGTACTTTGACCCTCCTATACACCGCCCATCGCCAGTGTGAAACTGCTGTCAGCTATGAGTATAGTTGATGGTCTTGATGACGTAAATGATGGTGAAGGTAGATTTGAATTATTATTATAATCAAATAGAAGCGCTAAACCACAGGGAGGTAGATTTGAAACATACCTTAGTAAACACTCTCGGAAAAAGGAACGAGGCTTCCAGAGAAAGCTTGCTTCAAGCAATACAGACGGCGCACACCCTCCCAAAGCTGTCAGGTTAGATTTCCCTAATGTAGTGGTTGTAGGTTATAGAAAGACTGAGTAACAATAACAATGTACTCTCCAAGGCCGCTCCATAACAACAACAACAATAACAAAACAATTATAAATGACTGAACCAAACAAACATAGTATTCAATCCTCCTACTGCTCCCAACCCCTTACATTCCTCCTTTTCTAAATTACATTATATCATCCAACTTATAAATCCAACCTATCTGGAGGTTTGACAACTCTGCTGGAACGCTGGAGAATTTATTTTTTATATTTTATTGAAAAAACAATTACAAAACACATGACAATACGGAGACAGAAGACAGAGTGATAACTTTAAATACAAGCACTAACTGTGCTTGGCTAAGCAACAACAAAGGTTAACAAAATTTTCCCTACTTAAGAAAACATACAAAGCATAAAAACAATGCAGAAAACCAGAAAAACTTATCACTCAATGCTTACCATCCATGAACAGGAAAAAATAATAACCATATGAACATAATCCCGAAGGACATAAATCACAAACAGCCACTAAATGACGTAAATGACAGTATAACAAAATATACTAAATATAGTCATCCCCCAAGTGCTTATTATTTACACGTCTGTAAAGTACAGACAACGACCCAATGAAACTTTATTACATTACAAAATTAGAAGACAATATAAACACATCAATTGTAACAATATAATAATTATACTAACAGCGCCAACCCCTACAAAACTACACACACTGTTGATCATTAACATCAATAATTAAGTTACACAGGAAGTAAAAACATACATATTCACCAGTGTATAATAACGTAATAGCACACAACATATGACTCATCTCCAAAACTGAAAACTTTTTTATACAATATAAAAACACAGGTAAAGGAATGATGTCATTCCGAAAAAGTAGATTATGTATATAAGGATAGATCATCCTGCACAATAAGTAAATTAATATTTACACAAACACAATTAACAAAGGTAGACAGTTTACAACACAAAATCTACCCAAAACTGCCTTCCACAACAGTAAGGCACAAAATGGAACATGAGAAACCCATCTCAGGAAACCTTAAGTTATATACAACATGTTGGAAAACGGTTCATACCCAAGTATGTGAAAAAAAATAAGAACCCTATATAAACACAGCTTAAAGGTAACTTTCTACACCTATAACTATACATCACCAGTCCAGTAGGTTATGAAGAAAAGCCACTATGGTTACCCCTGACACCTTTACTCCATAGGGGTTCCCTCCCACCCGTCTCCCGTCATACCACACACATCGCACATTCCAGTCATGTGTCATATGCCCGCTGAGTCCACCGTCACCCACCCACCCCTCCCCTTCATTCATACGCCCTTCCCCCACCATGTATACCCCCTCCCTGTCTCCGGCCAGTCCTTTTAATTAAACCCTCCCTCACAGCTCTAGTAAACTACCCACCGCCAACTCCCTATAACCCACAGAAAAAGCTGAATCCCACCTCCGACCATAAAGATCCCTATTTCTACATTTTGTCCTATAAAACACAGCAGCCAAAGCCTTGACTCTACACTCCCCCGACACCCCCTCATTCCCCATGACACATACAAGTAGTCTGCCACTAGGTACAATACCGCCCGTCTCACCCCTCCCACCCTTCCCACATCAAAGCTCAAGGCCCGTAATGTTGAAAGCCCTCTCCCCCCCAACCTGCGTAACACCTTCCCAAACCATTCACGCACAACTTTCAATAAAGGACAAAAATACACCGCATGATACGCTGTATCCTCCTCCCCGCATCTATCACACAGCCCTCCCTCCCCTATCCCCATACAGAACAAAATTGCCTTTGATGCAACGATCCCCATTAAAAACCTATACACAAATTCACGTACTCTGGGTTTGAGCCACAACTTTCTTAATCCCTTCCATATACCCATCCAATCATACACAGGGTATATCGCTGCCCCATGCAGCACCTCCCCATGCACCCCTCCCCTGCCCAGGAGACTCGCAGTGATCCTCCTCGGCTCCTTAACCACCATGATTCGCCTCAACATTCCCTCACACTCCCTCAGATCATTCCCCTTCCACCACCTTCTGACATCTTCCATAACCAATCCCACTCTCCTCCCATGCACCCCACCCACCCTGAGGTATCGATGCTTAATGTAAACACACTTATAGAAACTTGTTTGGACTGGCCCCTTGTAAGTTGCACTCTGGGCAAGCACTGTTGACACCGACACTCTGAGACACTTCTCTCAGACTTACAAGTGGCTATGGTACAAATTTCTAGCTAATTGCAGTAAGGGGAATCCCACACTGCCTACACAATACTGGAAGGGGGATTACTTACTTGAAAGAAAAGGGTGGGTATGTGTCCTGGTCTTCCTTATATATAACCCCTCCTAACACCATGTGCAGTGGAGAAACTTTGTCTGCAAAAGATGGGGTAATTAGTGTCCTGCCTGCACCTCAGAGTTCCCTGGTTACTAGGATGTCCCTTGAGTAATATATGCAGTAAGTAACACTAGCTTCCAGACTGAACTTAAGAGACGACGCTGGTACATACCAACACAAAGGCGTCCGTCTGCTTAAGACCCACAGATAACTTCACTAACGTTTCCCCCAGAAAACTGGCCAGATACTGAGAGAAAGAAAGCCTAGTCTTACTGTAATGGGTCTGGATGGAGGCAGATTTCCATGGTACTTCGGGATCTCCTCCAGGGCCCCAGGACAGATGTTGGGTCACGTGGGGATGCTGTTGTGTTACAGCACGTCTTCTCCGTGTGGAGTCTGGTCTGGTAAGAACGTAGGTCACAATTTCTGACCGCCACACTGCCTAGATTCGTGTGGGCTGCCAGTTGGCTCTAGCTAACATAACCTAATGCTTGCCTATTCAGGCCTATAACTACCTATATTAGGGTGCTAGAGCTACAGTATTAATACCTAACGTTGCCTTAATAATCCTACTATTAGTCTCTAGCTGTACAAACTTGCCTAGGTGTTCCTAGGTGGATAAATCTATCAATTAAAATATACACAATAGTCACCTTCAAAAGCTGGAGTGTGTAGTTGTTTTGGTTGGGAGAGTGGGTTTATAAACTCCGAGGGCCGATCCACGGTATGTTTAAGGCTCCTAACGGCTCACTTACCCTGTGGAACTTTTAGTGACTAAAAAAGTTTCCACAATACTGCAGACGCCTTGCTAACGAGATGAGCCCCAAACCTCCTTGACGTACCCTCGTCATTACCACTTCCTTACTTAACCACGCCCTCCTACAACCCCATATATAACGTAATGCCCTTCTCTGCAATTCCTTCACATCCTCAAAAATAATGGGGAACACCGCCACCACATGCCACAGTTTACTAAACACTAATGAATTAACGATCACCACCCTCTGATGCAATGTGACGTCCCCAGGCTGCCATCCACCCATACGCTTAATAGCCTCCCTTACTACCACCTCTGCATTAACCGCCCGGGCCTCCACCGGGTCTGCCCGGTACACCACCCCACAAATCTTCACCTGTTCCACTATTGAATACCCCCTGCCCTCACCAAGCCTCCCCCCTACCCACATACCTACCTCCTACAATGTAGATTTCGCATAGTTTACTTTCATCCCAGTAGCCTTCCCAAAAATCTCTACAAAACGCCCCACATTCACTAACTCCTCTACATCCCGCACTAGTACAGTAGTATCATCCACATATCCAACTATCCT
>WNWK01038492.1:0-17912 GCA_009830355.1 Cherax destructor | reverse complement strand
AGGCCCCAAGACTGTTCAACACCTCCCACCAACCATTAGGGGCATTACCAGTAGACCTCTGGTTGTCTTCAAGAGGAGCTGGACAGATACCTAAAGTCAGTGCCTGATCAACCGGGCTGTAGTTCGTATTTTGGACTACGTGCAGCCAGCAGTAACAGCCGTTGATCAGGCCTGATCCACTGGAAGCCTGGTCATAGACTGGGCCACGGGGCGTCAATCCCGAAATGCCCCCCAGGTAGACTCTCTCATTAACTTTTTGACAGCAACTGATTTACTACACAAACTCTGAAGATTATGCCTATAGCACTTCCCTCAGTCCCTTCTACATCAATCTCTTGCCCCCTCATCCCTGCACTATCCACTTCCCTGCTGCACCCCATAACCTAATAATCATCCCTCTCCCTCTTACTACCCATTATCCCTGCATCTGCTCTGCCCTGCTGCGGTGTATGACCCTTGTGGTTTAGCGCTTCTTTTGATTATAATAATAATAATGTCTCCACTGAAAACACTTCCTTGAATCTCATGTTGAGCTCTTCGCATACTTCTTTGTTTGTGTGTGTGTTTGACCTAATTAATATCTGCATAAATAACTCATTACAATTGTGACCGGATATAAATATGTAAATAGTTCATTACCACTATAACTTGTTCAGCTATCAGAACTTTGGGCCCAGTCCCTGGACCCATTATGTACCTCTAATGACTCACGAAATTGTAATGACACGATTGCAAATAAAACATAGTACGGGCAGGGATTCAACTCGCGGCTAGCGTCGTAAAAACTCCAGACAGCGCGTTAGCCACTGGACCAGCTGTCTACAGTAAGATTCATCCAACTAGGTACATTTATACACCATATGAAGGTTAGCATAGGCATCACTGTGATGAACTCTAGTTCGAGTCCCCTCAAAGCTGTCATCAATCGTGTCATTACTGTTTCGTGAGTCATGAGTTCATCTGTAAAAACTTGTATTTGTGGTCACAGTGGTGCTTATGCTAACCTTCCTATGGTGTATAAATATCTGTAGTTTAATCAATCTTATTGTAGCCAGCTGGCCCAGTGGCTAACGCGTCAGTCTGGAGTTTCACGACTCACTAGATGCAAGTTCAATCCCTGCCCGTACCGTGGTTTATGTACCTTTAATCTTTTGACTACAGCTCATGGGATGGGTATGGGGTGCATAATAAAGATGTTAAACTAAACTAACTGTCACCCCGGCACGTACTGCTGAAACCTGTTCCAGAAATTCAAGCCATTATCTGTCACCGAAATTGCTGAAGCCATCGCCAGCCAGTTTCCCAGAAGAAAAAGGGGTTAAAGCCACTTAGAGAAAATCAGAGTTGATGAGGCTGTCTCCAGCCTTGGCTGAAAAAATCTCTGCATCTACACCACACCCTCAAATAGACACACCAGACAGTCCAAGGATATCATGCCTAGTACAGTAAAATTTGCTTGCCGCAATCCCTACATCTTTTCAACTAACCATATACTACGTACATACTTGATTTCATTAAATGACACGTCAATGACGACATTCCTCAGACCTATACTACGTACTTACCCAGAAAAACCTTCAGAAGACTAGAACGGATTCTCAATCATGAATCCACCATATGTTTCCAGGTCAACACCTGCTGAAACACCCTCTTGAGTTCCAGTGCCTGCCTGTTATCACCAGCACCAGCTGCCTAATGCTGTGTTGCCCTCGTCTCTTGCCGTTGACGCATTCTTTTCAGCGACGTTAGACACTCTTGTAATTTGCTATACATAGTCTGTTTACACCTCTCCTCTCTCCTTATCTGAGAGTGTTCGTTCGTTTGTTGTGTGACATATACACAAATTATTAAAAATCTTTAAAGCTTTTGAGGATTCCCTTTCTCATTGGCCTTTGCGAGCATAATGAACTTGATGACTAAGGAGAACGAATATTAAAGAAATAATTTCAAGTATAATTTAGGTTTCTCGAACAAAAGTTTAAAAACCATTGTTAGAAAAGAACTAGCAAATGAGAGTTTGATGGAAATAGAATGATACAGATAGGAACTAGCAGATTGATTGTAAATCATAATAAAATAGTGAAATTATTTCTTTAATATTCGTTCTCCTTAACCGAGAGATCACGGAATTAGAGCACAAACTTAAGATGTCATACCTGACAGAAGAAGTACAAAGGGAACAAAGAGCCATACAGGATATTGCAAGAAACCCAAAATATTTCTACTCCTATGCAAAATCCAAGCTAAGAACTACCTGTAGAATTGGACCATTATTGAGAGGAGATTCGTATACGGACGATGAACAGGAAATGAGTGAAATGCTAAAAGAACAGTATGAGTCAGTGTTCAGCAACCCACTAAATGACAGCAAGGTAGAAAATGCAGAAATATTTTCACTCCAGCAGAAGGCTGCGCAGACCACCTAACCGACATTAGTACAAATCCATAGATTTCAAAAAGAAATGGCCAACATGCCCACTCACTCAGCACCTGGACCAGATTCATGGAATGCTTTATTTATAAAGCAGTGCAAAGTACCATTAGCAAGAGCCCTTAGTATTCTGTGGAGAAAGAGCTTAGATCTAGGTGAAATTCCAGAGGCCTTAAAGAGTGCAGACATAGCTCCTTTGCATAAGGGAGGTAGTAGAGCACTAGCTAAAAATTACAGACCAGTAGCCCTCACTTCTCACATCATAAAAATCTTTGAAAGAGTGATGAGACGGCAGATTACAAAGTTCATGGACCAGCACAACCAACATAACCCGAACCAGCATGGCTTTAGAGCGGGTCGATCATGCCTGTCACAGCTGCTGAACCATTATGACAGAATTACGGAGGCATTGGAGGACGACCAAAACGCAGATGTGATTTACACAGATTTTGCAAAGGCGTTTGACAAATGCGATCATGGAGTGATAGCGCACAAAATGAGGGCCATAGGCATTACGGGAAGGTAGGCAGATGGATTTTGAGTTCCTAACACAAAGAACACAAAAAGTAGTAGTGAACAGGGCAAGATCCAGCATCAGCGAGGTCAAAAGCTCAGTGCCCCAAGGCACTGTCCTGGCACCTCTGCTGTTTCTCATCCTCATAGCAGACATAGATAAAAACACCCAGCACACTTTTGTATCATCATTTGCAGATGACACTAAAATAAGCATGAAAGTCACTACGGTAGAGGACACTGAAAAATTACAGGAGGACATAAGCAGGGTCTTCCAATGGGCAGTGGAGAACAACATGACGTTCAATGGTGATAAGTTTCAGCTGCTTAGGTATGGAAAAAATGAAGAACTCAAAGGAACACTATATACAAAACGCAAGAGGTCACCACATAGAGCGAAAGGAACACGTAAAGGACTTGGGAATAATTATGTCTGCTGATCTGTCGTTTAAAGACCATAACAAGACAAAGATCACAACAGCCAGGAAGATGACGGGGTGGGTATTGAGAACTTTCAAAACAAGGGAAATAATGCCGATGGTGACACTATTCAAATCGCTAGTGCTCCCTCACTTAGAATACTGCTCAGTGCTGACAGCCCCGTTCAGGGCAGGAGAAATAGCAGAGCTGGAACAAATCCAGAGATCGTTTACGGCTCACATTGAGCCATTGAAACATCTAAATTATTGGGAACGCCTTCAAGTCTTGAACATGTACTCATTGGAGCGGAGGAGAGAGAGATACATGATAATATATACATGGAAAGTACTTGAGGGCCTGGTCCCAAATCTGCACACTGCCATAACAACATACTGGAGTGAGAGATATGGGAGAAAGTGTAAAATAAACCCAGTGAGGAGCAGGGGTGCGGTGGGGACAATACGGGAGCACTGTATTAACATCCGGGGTCCCAGACTATTCAACATCTTACCAGAAGATATCCGAAACACGGCTGGAACCAGTGTAGAAGCCTTCAAGAGGAAACTGGACAAATATCTTCACCAGGTGCCAGAGCAACCAGGCTGTGATGGATATGTGGGGGCAGCGGGCCTCCAGCAGCAACAGCCTGGTTGACCAGGCAAGCACCAGACGAGCCTGGCCCATGGCCGGGCTCAGAGAGTAGATACTCTCGAAACTCTTCAAAGGTATATCAAAGGTATATCAAAGTAAAACATACATACAGAGGAAGTAACATCACAGAACTAGATTACAAGACGGAATCACTGTTTGACTAAGGTTAGGTGTCTATGGCAGTACAGTTTGTATGGAGATGTCACTGACAAGAAATGCTGTGGGAACAAAGAGCGATACACTGAAACTATATCCTAGTGCCCAAAAATCCAGCCATTTAGAGAAATATCCAAACAAACCCTACAGGATACGTATAGTGAATCAGTTTATTTTTAACATCTGAAATCCTTATGCTGTCTTTATGTTATATTAGTTTATATTGGCATGATGAAGGAACTGTTATTTGATGAGATAGTAACACAATAATGAGCAGAGTTTAATAATAAATAAGATACTTGAATTTTCCTGAGATTGTATTTCCATATTGCATTGTGTAGATTAGCTATTTATGGATATATATCAGATATAGTGTGAAGGACAGATGAAGGTTGTTAATGACAGATACAGAACGTGCAGGGCAGATACAGTGTGAAAGGCAGATATAAATTGTTAAGGGGAAGCGCCAAACCCATAGGAGTCATATAGTACCTTGGAGGACATCAGGTTCGATCTAGGAAGGAGAGGACAAGTCCAATTCCTTGAATCAAGAGCCCTCAGCAGGTTCAGGCACCCTCCATGAGAGGCCTGGCAGATACAGTGTGACTGGTAGCAGCAGTGTGAAGGGCATATATACAATGTGAATGAGTCTGAATGGCAGATATAGGGTTCTAATAAACCAACAAAAAATACAGGTGTCTCCCATCGTACTCTCTGTAATACCTTGAGTGTACTTATGTATATTTGTATTGCTGAGAGCGCCGAGTTATCTTTAAAAGTTTTAACTTTTTTTTTTTTTCCAACAGCTACGCTGAGAGGGTGGGTGAACCTGGCCTTGAAAGTCGCAGACGTAGTGTTGGGTTTCGTTGCCATCTGTAGCATCACCATGGTGGGTTTGCCTTTTTCTAAGAGTGGCCTAATTTTCACAATGACATTATCCACACAACTAGTGCCCACTTCTAAGATGTCATCATTACTAACATCTAGTGAGTGCCCTACCATCAAGGTGACTCATCCACACCAATACAACCTAAATTCTCTTAATGGGACAAACTTTCAACACAACACGTTGTTCATAGTGTGAGCTTGTGACACAGTATGGTCTTCTATGTGTGGCAATTCCTATTGTGTGCTTCTGTAATCTCCAGACCACCGCTCATAAGGTGGTTATGGAGCGCATTATGGTATGTGATGCACAATAAAACTTTGAAATTCAAAATATGACTAATATACTCACATAATCTACCCACAACAGGAGCACGAGTCTCTGACAATGTCCATCATGGTTTTGATAAATTTCAACACCTTCAGCAACATTTTCATGGCCATCGAAATGTACAATGACAACAACATCGCAGTAAATTTAATGCAATTTGTGCTTTTTCTAAAGTCCTGGATAATGATCTGCATATCTGAACCAATTGCCATATAAACAGTAGGTGCCTCTTGGCCTCTGTATTTCATAACTGGGAATACAATATCAATAAAACCAGTATAAATGTCTCCAGCATTAAAAGGTAGATTTATGTTGTTATCCCATATGCAATGAAACTCAAATCAATAAATGTGTCACTTGAGAAAAATTCATTTAACATTGAGGAACACAAACATGGATTAAACTTGTATAAGTAGTGTTACTAAAACCTTTGGTTTGTAAAATTATTTTAATTATTTTAAAGGATGTACTTTTACAGACTTATTTAGAACGATCAGTTTGGTCTTACTACTTTGGTTCCAGAATCAAATTCCAGTTCCTGAACCAGTGTTTATTTTATATTTTAGTGTAAAGGAAGAAGCTTTGATAAGCGAGTTTTTTTTTCCACCAGTGTGTAAACTTGGTAGTGTACAGTATATATCTGTTTGGAAACAAAATAAAAATAAATTTCATAACTAATAAACATTGTTTTCATTGTGTCCTGGGTGTTGAGTCTTATGCTCATAGCAGTGGTGTGAGGTGTTGCAGGTTCAACCCACACTCATTTAAATGTCCACTTTATGATTTTTTTTTTTTAATAAAATTATTAGTGCCAAGATGCCTTTCATTCTCCTAGGCCTTAGACAGGGATGTGTGATGTCACCATGGTTGTTCAATTTATTTATAGATGGGGTTGTAAGAAAAGTGAATGCTCAAATGTTGGCAAAAGGTGTGGGATTAAAAGATAAAGAATCTAACATAAAGTGGGAGTTGTCACAGTTGCCTATTGCTGATGACACTGTGTTTTTGGAAAATTCTGAAGAGAAGTTGCCGAGGTTGGTGGACGAGTTTGGTAGGGTATGTAAAATTAGGAAATTATAAGTGAACACAGGAAAGAGTAAGGTGATGAGGATAACAAAAAAATTAGGTAATGAAAGATTGGATATCAGACTGGAGGGAGTACAGAGGAAGTGAATGTATTCAGATATTTGGGAGTGGACTTGTTAGCAGATGGGTTTATGAAAGCCGAGGTACACTGTAAATCACAAAACTGATGAGGGGGAAAGAGGTGAGTGGCGCACTGACGAGTCTGTGGAGACAAAGAACATTATCCATGGAAGCAAAGAGGGGAATGTATGAAGTATAGTTATACCAACGCTCTTATATGGGTGTGAAGCATGGGTGGTGAATGTTGCAACAAGGAGAAGGCTGGAGGCAGTGGAGATGCCTTGTTTGAGGCCAATGTGTAGTGTGAATATGTAGAAAATTTGTAGTTTGGAAATTAGGAGGAGGAGGTGCGGAATTACCAAAAATATTATATAGAGGGATGAGGAGTTGTTGAGGTGGTTCAGAAGTGTAGAGAGGGTGGAACAGAAATATTTGTCTAACCTTTTACTCATGTGCAAGTTGATTGTTCTACCAAATTGTATATTTTTTTTATTAACACATCGGCCGATTCCCACCAAGGCAGGGTGGCCCGAAAAAGAAAACCTTTCATCATCATTCACTCCATCACTGTCTTGCCAGAGGGGTGCTTTAACACCCCTCCTTCAGAGTGCAGACACTGTACTTCCCATCTCCAGGACTCAAGTCCGGCCTGCCGGTTTCCCTGAATCCCTTCATAAATGTTACTTTGCTCACACTCCAACAGCACGTCAAGTATTAAAAACCATTTGTCTCCATTCACTCCTATCAAATACGCTTACACATGCTTGCTGGAAGTCCAAGCCCCACGCACACAAAACCTCCTTTACCCTTTCCCTCCAACCTTTCCTAGGCCGACCCCTACCTCGCCTTCCCTCCACTACAGATTTATACACTCGAAGTCATTCTGTCTCGTTCCATTCTCTCTACATGTCCGAACCACCTCAACAACCCCTCCTCAGCTCTCTGGATAATAGTTTTGGTAATCCCGCACCTCCTCCTAATTTCCAAACTCCGAATTCTCTGCATTATATTCACACCACACATTGACCTCAGACATGACATCTCCACTGCCTCCAGTCTTCTCCTCGTTGCAACATTCATCACACCCATATAAGAGTGTTGGTATAACTATACTCTCGTACATTCCCCTCCTTACTTCCATGGACAAAGTTCTTTGTCTCCACAGACTCCGAAGTGCTCCACTCATCCTTTTTCCCTCATCAATTCTATGATTCACCTCATCCTTCATAGACCCATCTGCTGACATGTCCACTCCCAAATATCTGAATACATTCACCTCCTCCATACTCTCCCTCCAATCTGATATCTAATCTTTTTATTATCCTCATCACCTTACTCTTTCCTATATTCACTTTCAATTTTCTTCTTTTACACACCCTACCAAATTCATCCACCAACCTCTGCAACTTCTCTTCAGAATCTCCCAAAAGAACAGTGTCATCAGCAAAAAGCAACTGTGACAACTCCCACTTTGTATTTGATCTTTATCTTTTAACCCCACACCTCTTGCCAAGACCCTCGCATTCACTTCTCTTACAACCCCATCTATAAATATATTGAACAACCATGGTGACATCACACATCCTTGTCTAAGGCCCACTTTTACTGGGAAATAGTCCCCCTTCCTCCTACACACACTAACCTGAGCCTCACTATCCTCATAAAAACTATTCACTGCTTTCAGTAACCTACCTCCTATTCCATACACCTGCAACATCTGCCACATTGCCCCCCTATCCACCCTATCATACACCTTTTCCAAATCCATAAATGCCACAAAAACCTCTTTACCCTTATCCAAATACTGTTCTCTTTTATATGTGCGGGTTGTGTGTGTACTGTTCACCTATATGTTTCACTGTAAATACAGTGGACCCTCGGTTAACGAATACCCCGGAAATCGTACAGTTATGTAAGTATAATATTTTAAGTGCATGTGGAAGTATATTTTGGGGTCTGAAATAGACTAACCTACGTGATATTTTTTCTTAAGGGAGTAAATTCGTTCGGTAATAGTGCTTGAGCAGACTTCAGGAGTAAAGTTTTTACGAAACTCGGGGGTCCACTGTACTTGGTCTACACACCCCCTACCTTTCCTAAAGCAAAGGGTAATATTAACATATTTTAGTGAAACACTGAAAGAAATTGTTTAGTACTGTATGGTATTGTCCATTACCTTAAATAAACAACCATAATAATTCAGATTTCTTTATTTAATAAAATTATTAACATAAATTAAGTAGTTTATGCTTGCAAAAGCATACCTGTAGTCAATGGCACAACAGTGAGACTGACTAAAGAGCCACTTGGGGCTGTCCCAACCCTTCAACCTAACAATAACATGGCAGTGATGATAGCTTTTTTTTTTTTTTTCATTATCCTGATTATTCCTTATAGATATAAAAAAAAGCAGTGTTCTATGTTTCAGTTGTATGACAATTAATAAGACATGTTTCCCTTTTCCAGACAATCCCCAAATTTTATTATAATATACCTATTAAATTATTGGTCAACAAATAATACAACTGATATTGATGAATATGTTGACATGCACTGAGAGTAGCAGTGCATGTATGCCAAGGGTACATAGCATCATATTTAGAAGTACTGTACCTTATAGCTCATGAGGTAGTGTTTAACTCACAGCCAAAAAGACTCAGGCAAAATTTTGGACTGGGTAAGCCTTCTAACATGCTTACCCTCTTACCTAACAGTACAGTAAATACAGTACATACCTAGGAATTAATCAACTGTTGTGGGTTGCATTCTGCACAAATGGCCTATAAAAAAAGACCCCCATGAAAATAAGCTAGTACAGTGGTACCCCGGATTTCGTCAATAATTCGTTCCAGAATGCTGTTCGAGTGCCGTTACCAAACGAATTTGTTCCCATAAGGACGAATGTAAATTAGATTAGTCTGTTTCAGTCCCCCAAAAATACACTTACAAGAGCACTTACAAAAATACTCTTACATATGTAATTGTTCGAGTTGGGAGCTGTATGAAATCCGGGGTTCCACTGTACTTGTAGTCACTTTGAAAATCTATGTTGATTGGATCTCAAGACAATAATGAGGTTCAAAATGTAGCCACAAAGTTCCATTATGTGGATGCAGGAAAACTTTTCAAACAAACTGCTACAGGATGTACACACACCAAAAGGTGTCTCTCTCAGCATATGTACATATGGTGAAAGTTTACTTTAATCCCTATTTAAGGGATTAAAGTATTCTTGACTGGTGGTGAAAAGATTACGTGCAGTCTTAATGACACTCATGTCATTAACCGGCTTTAAACCCCATTAACCAACAATAATTCTAAACAAACTGCCCTGCAACTGGCGACTATATATTTTGCCTTAATAATTATTATTATTATGTGTATAAAACTGCTAAACTTATGTTGGTCATTCAGCATTGCATGGCAAGGTGTTTATAATCGTAATGAATATTACATACTTTAGGCATTTAAAATAAGGTTGTGACAGCCCCAATGGTAATGACAGCCCTACATTTCCTGACATATGAGGACAAAAATACTTTACCTTACCACTGAAGGTCAAGTGCATTCCTGTATCATAAAAATTGGAAAGGCAGGGGTTGAAAATGATATGATGAGTGATGATAAACTTTAGAATACACTTATTTAACTGTCATGTGATGCTTAACGTAAACAGACCTTTCATGAACAGCAATTCCTCATTAAAAGTGATACCATTCACTTCCTGTTCATTAAGTCTGCTCACAGGCACTTTTTCCTTAATGATGTATGAAGTATTATACAATTACAATATTCACACTTCATTATTCTTCTGTACTTTAAAAAGGCAAATTATTATTTGTGCTAAATGTTTTATCTTGCACACTTGGTCATTATAAAATTTAAAGTATATACAAGTACCATCCGACTTACGACTGAGCTTGGTTCTGACCAGCCGGTCGTAAGTCAAAATGATGCAAGTTTAACCTCATGCTTTTAGTACTGTATTTTATACTGTAAGGTTTAGGAGAAACACTATACAGGAGGCCCTCCACATTCGCGAGTTCCAGTTTCGCGAGCTTCGAACATTCGCGAATGCCCAGCCGCCTATTATCGGTAGTGATGCTGGTAGTAAAGTTAGAATCCACACACTAGACTCATCATGCCATGCAGTTACACTCCATATAATTACCTCCATTCAACTGTCATCAGTAACTGCATGGCTAACTATCATCACCATCATCATCGTCATTGTCATCAGCATCACAAGTCATCAGAGTTCGTCTGCCTAACCTTACAAGTAGTGAATGTTTTGTTTGTTCATTATTTATTATTAAACCATAACATGTACATATACTATTCTCAGCTGTCGTATCTGAGCGCCTCTACAAAGACAGTGATTATGTATGAGTGTGGTGAAAGTGTTGAATGATGATGAAAGTATTTTCTTTTTGGGGATTTTCTTTCTTTTTGGGTCACCCTGCCTCGGTGGGAGACGGCCGACTTGTTGAAAAAAAAAAAAAGTACATATACAATATTTTACGATGTTTTCATGTGTTTTATGATTGTTCATGGTTTAATAGGTTAAGGAAGCAGTATTGTTAGGCTAAGTAAATGCTATTATTATATTTCCTACAATATATTTGCGCACCAAACATTCGCGAGGTTCTTGATCCCCTAACCCTTGCGAATGTGGAGGGTCTCCTGTACAACACAAACAGTTGTTTATTTGCATACAAAACATTTGTATGCATAAAAACATACAAAAACATTCGTATGCATGAACAGAAAAGTACAAAATAATTTAAGCTAGGCTGTAAACAGTACGGTCGTAAGTACGAGTGGTTGTATGTCGAGCAGGTTACGTATAAGTCGGATGGTACTTGTACTTCATATGTTAATTAATACTGTACTATAGCTCAGTATGTTCAGATTTCTTTGTCCTTTCTTTCTCTAATGGGAAGGACCAGAAGGATGAGGGGAACCCTACAGCATCTCTCTCTCTTTTGGCAAAAGCTGAGAACGACGACACACAGTTGCCAATATAGTGATTGGCACGAGCAAGAATGGCCAAATCTACGTGAGGCTCCGAGGGATCTCGATAGTGTATACTCACCTGAAAAGTAATTAGTACAGTGGTGAACTCTCACAAGCAATTTCTGTAAATTAATAAGTGCCTATGATCCAATCAGCAAGAAAAATAAGCATGGTAAAGTGAAGATTAAAATTCTGGGATGAAATAAGTGAATGTGTTGGAAGAATTAAGGGACCCTACCTCCTCCCTTTAAGGAAGAGGGTGGTTGATTATTTAAGATATTTACTAGCAGTTTGGTCTGTCAAAATAAAACACCATTTAAATGGTCTTCCAGTAACTAAATGAGTGACCATCTATACACAGCTTCATCTTAATTGAGGGCATCTTAATAAGCTATAAGCTTCCTATCCCAGACAATTATTATTATTATTATTACAATAATGGATTATAATTATAGATATATACAGTCAACTAAAATCCTAGGTAGTAGGTTGGTGACAGCAACGGCCAGGGAGGTACTACGACTGTCCTGCCAAGAAGTGTAAAACAATGCCTGTACGACAGTGGAACCCCGCCTAACGAACGCTCCATATAGCGAACAAATCGCGTAACGAACGCTTTTCGAAAATTTTTTTCTCATGTAGCAAACATTTACCGTGAAGCGAACCATCCAGACCGTCCGCCTGCCCGCTGCGCGGTGAGGCAGACAGGACGCCAGTCGGCGTTGTTTTCCGAGGCATTACCCAGCGTCTTTCAAACATTCACAATACTTTTGTTGTGTTTATTGTTGGTTAAGTGATTGTCACTGTGAAATAAGTCACCATGGGTCCAAAGAAGCTTCCTAGTGGCACCCCTGTGGTAAAGAGGTGAGGACCACCATCGAACTGAAGAAAGAGATAGTAGAAAAATATGAGAGTGCATACGTGAGGGAGTCCAGGATGTACAACAAAACAAATCTATTTGGCACTATCCTGGCAAAGAGAAATGAGATCAAGGAAGCTAATGTTGCAAAAGGGTTGATATGTTAACAAAAAGAGATCGAAAACAGTGGATGAGGTTGAGAAGTTGTTGATGGTGTGGATAAACAATAATCAATTAGCAGGTGATAGTATTTCCACGGTGATAATTTGGAAAAGGCAAGGAAGTTCACGCCGATCTTGTCAAGACAATGCCTGGAACCAGTGGTGAGGAGAGTGATTTTAAGCCAGCAGAGGCTGGTTTGGGGGTTTTAAAGAAACGTATGGCATACACAGTGTTGTGAGACATGGGAGGCAGCCAGCTCAGACAAACGTGCAGCTGAAAAGTTTGTGAGTGAATTTAAGGGGTTCGTAGAGCTGAAGATTCCTCCCAGTGTTTAATTGTGATGAAACAGGCCTGTTTTGGAAGAAAATGCCCAACAGGACCTTCATTACTCAGGGGGAAAAAAGGCATTGCCAGGACACAAGCCTATAAGACAGGCTAACTTCTTATGATGTGTGCCAATGCCAGTGGTGATTTTAAAGTGAAGCCTTTACTGGTTTTATCACGAGAAAATCCGAGACCTTCAAGAAACACAATGTTAACAGGTATTATTTGTGTGTGTTTGGAAGGCTAACACTAATGCATGGGTCACTAGGATTTTTTCAGGGAATGGTTGACTGGAGTGTTTGGCCTAAGTGTGAAGAAATACCTCCTGGAAAAAAATTGCCACTAAATGCCTCCTGGTACTGGACAATGCTCCTGCTCATCCTCACAACTTGGCAGAGTTGTTGTCTGACAACTTCAATTTCATCAGAATGAAGTTCTGCCTCCTAACACCACTCCCCTCATCCAGCCCATGGACCAGCAGGTCATTGCAAACTTCAAGAAACTGTACACCAAAGCAGTGTTTGAAAAGTGCTTTCAAATGACCTCGGACACTGAGTTGACCCTAAGACAGTTCTGAAAGATCACTTTAATATCGTGCATTGCATAGGCCTTATAGGTAAGGCTTGGGGGGGAGTGACTTCCAGGACTTTGAACTCTGCTTGGGGACCACGTGGCTGGATTGTGTTGAAAAAGGGATTTTTGAAGGGTTTGAGGCTGCCCTGACGACTCTGTGTCTGTTGTGGAAGATATTGTGGCTTGGGGAACAGCCTGGGTTGGAGGTGAGTGGTGGGATGTGGAAGAGTTGGTGGAGGAGCACGGGGGAGCTAAAACTGAAGAGCTGCAAGAGCTGGAACTGGAACAGCATCAGACCAGAGCTGAGGTTATTGCTTCACAGGAGGAGGGAGAGAGAGAGAGGAGGTGCCTTCTTCAGCTTAAGAAAATTTGTTCAAGGGAACGATGTGAAAAGTTTTGTTGAAAAACACCACCCTGAGCAAGCTGAAATGAGCCATCTGGAACCACTTCAGTGACAGGCCATGTTGCACTTCAGGAAAATATTAAACAGGCGCCGGGAAAAAGAGGACTGTGGATAGTTATTTCACGAGGCAGGGGTCCAGTGACCCAAGCTGGTCCTAGTGGCATTAAAAAGAAAAAGAAGGGAAGTAACCCCAGATAAGGACTTGTTACCTGGTCTTTATGGAGGGGGATTCCCTTCCAAACACTAACACACTCCCTGTCATCCTCCCTATCTTCCCCGATGCTGCAACTCTCTTCAATAAAGGTAAGTAAATGTTATTTATTAACCCTTTGGGGGTCGAAGGCCTTCTCAGGAAAGTGTTCCTGGGGTAAATTTTGAAAAAAAAAAAAAAAATAATTTTTTATGAAATGATAGAGATCTTTTCCGATCATAACGCCACCAAAATTATGAAATTTGGGTCGAAAACTAACGGAATTATGCTTTCGCGAAGTTAGCGGTAGCCATGACACTTACGCATGGCGATTTGCCCACTTTGAGCCCCTTTTTTTCGACAAAAATTTAATGTTTCAGTCTCCTAAAGTTATAGCTTTCTAGAACTCCATTTCTTCTATCGATTGAGTACAAGAAACCGCCTATTTACCAATTTCATCTACCCAAAATAGTGGTCAGAAAAAGGCAATTTTCCAATTTCACAAAATTTCAAAGATCCAATTTAAAAAGGGGCCGGAAACAAGGCAGACATTCCTGGCCAAAATAACATGTTCTCTGTTCTTATCCCCCCGGCCCCTGTTCCCTTACTTTTCTTTCATTTTGAAATTTTTTTTCTCACAAAAAAAAAAAAATTTCTGTTATGTATACAATCATCATTGTAAAAAGGTATAAATATTATCAGAGACGTAAAATAAGCTGCCAGTTATTTATTGGGGGGATGGGTGATTTGTTTACTCTTTAACATCGTCAAAAACGAACATTTTTTCTACTTTGAGCTCAATTTAAAAATACTTGTCATTGTCATACTAATCAAAATCATCTTTTTTTCGTAATATATCTTTCTTTCCCTATCAAATGAGACCAAGAAAACGAGAATACATCAAAAAAACCCCTACGAAAATCGACTGCAAATTTTATGTTTTAATCAAAAAAACGGTCAGTTTTTTTTCTCTTTTTGCAGGGGGTACTGCAGGGTTTTTTTTTACTGCGCACACTGCCCCCCACAGACCCATTTTTTTATAGGGCCCCCACCAGACTTTTCTGTTAAATTGGGCCCCTAAATTTGGGCGACTAGACGGAAACCAACCCCTGCTTGTAAAACGCTATACGGCACCACCCCCAAAGGGTTAATCTGTTTTTTTTTTATTATTTAGAATTTTTTTTGGGTGTCGGGAAGGGTTAATTGTTTTACATTTTTTTTTTGGGGGAAAAAAGGGTTTTTAATTATAATTTTTAAAAAACTAGCCCCGGGGAAAAGGTTGTTGTTAGTTGGGGGGCCACTGTAATTTTTTTTAAAGATGGTAGGATTGCTGTTGCTTTTTTTTGTCTCATAAACATGCAAGATTTCGGGTACATTTTAAACTTACACTTAGGTCACACTACACATTCATGTACGCAAAATATTGGGGGTTTTGGGGGTTTTAAAAAAAAACCCGGGTAGGGGATTTATAGGGGTTCTTACTTATTTTGGGATGGGGTGGGATATCTGCTTCGAAAATAGGGGTGCGGATCGGATATCTGCACAAAAAAAGGGGTGGGGTATCTGACAGCAAAATGCGGAGGGGATGCAGATTACGGATGTCCCTTTGACATGGGGGGGGTTTGGGGGGGGTTTTGCAGGACAGTCATAAAAAACCTGTTTTTTTTTTTTTTTCCATAAGAACAAAAAAAGGAGGAACACTGAAACAGGCCACGGGCCCCCTATTTTGGGGGGTCCGCAAAACCAACCCCCAAAAAATTTGCCCAAACCCCATCCCCATCCAAGCAAGAACCCCGAAAACCCCCACCCTTTTAAGCCCCCTTAATCCAACCCCCCTCACCACAAAAACACAGAATGTTAAGTAAAAAAGGGGGCAAATGCAACTAATGGGCATTTTATTGTGGCAACGTTTTGCTTTTCCCGGGGCTTTTTCGCCGTTTCAAACAATGCATGGAACAAGGGGATATATAAGGGTGGAAAAAAAGTCTCTTTTGATTTGTGTCCTTTACAACAATGCTAATTTCCCCTATTAATACAAGAAACGAAATAAGGAACAAGCAGCAACCAACTTCCCCTTTGGTGGTCCCCATAACCCAAAACCAACTCACAAACAAAAAATCCTACCCAACCCATCTACCCATCCATGGAATAGCGATAATTAGGGGACTATAAAATAGGGTACTGGGAGTGAAGCACCCGGTTACCACAAGAGCACCAAAAGGGGCTGAAGTAGGTGGGGGCAAGGGGGCAAGTGAAGAATTCCCGTATTAAGATACCAAGATGTTGCTGTGTCAGCAGTAACCCAGGCTGATGGACTGACCACCCCCCAAAATCCCCCCTTTTTTCACGATTCTCCTTTTTTTGGATTTGGGGGAAAACCACTGTGTGGGAAACGTTTCCCAAAAAGATACATAAGAACATAAGAAAGGAGGAAACTGCAGGGCCCGTTGGCCCCTACTAAAAGGGGTTCTTCCCCAAACCATCCCACTAACAGAATGAACAAGAACATAAAATGGGGGGGAAAACTGCAGGGCCTACTGGCCCATAAAAACAGGTCCTTATCAAAAAATAAGAACATAAGAATGGAGGGAAAATTTAGAAGGCCCCCTTTTGGGCCCCAAAAAAGGGAGGTCCCATCAAAACCACCACTACCAAAATTTACTCCCCCTACTCAAGGGACTAATCAAACCCAGCCCCCCCCACTCATATACATATTTGTCCAACCTTTTTTTAAAAAAACCCGGTCCCAGCAAAGTGCATATGTGCTAAAAACCTTTTTAAAACAGTATAATTTATCCTTTTTTGTGTTTATTTTTCCATTGTGTATATTTTTACCATTTATTTCCCCGCATGTGTCTAATTTATCAGCCTAAAGGGTTATTGGCGCACCTTGGGAATTTTTAAAAATTTTTTTGGATAAATTTATGGTGGGGGGGTTTTGGGTTTTGGGGGCTTGCCCCCAGTAAATAAATTATCAAAGCTTATTTTTGGATAGAATTGAAAATTTGGTTTGGGGGGAAAATTCTTTATTGGGGGGTTGGAAGGACCCGCCTGGATTAAAAAAGGCCTGCGAGTGTTCGCCTTTCTTATTTTCTCTCTCTCTGCACAGGTTTTTTATAATATTTGGGGAAAAAGCAATGTTAATTTGAAAACCTAAGAACAAGTTTGTGGGGGAAAAAAACAAACTCTTTAAAAAGGTTATAATATCCGCCCATCCGTTTTTTAGGGCCCCCGGGGGGGGGATATTTATTTTTTAAAAATGATTACAGATGGGGCGCGGGTGGGGTGTCTCCTTAGGAAAAAAAGGATCGGATGTCTCATTTAAAAAAAACGGGTGCGGATGTCTCATTTGAAAAAAACGGATGCGGGGGGGAAGAATTTATGCGGATGTCCGGGGGGGGGGGATGCGGGTGGATATCCCAAAATCCCTTTTTAAAATATACACACCCCCCCGGGGGTTTTTTTTTATTTTTTTACTAGTTTTTGTTCTTATTTCCTCTTTTTTTCCCTGGGGGAAATGGAACAAATTCTTCCTCCGTAAGCCATGTGTGGGAAAGGGTTTTTAAAAAACCGGGGGGAAAAAGGGGTAGTAACCCCTCCGTATATATTACTAAATGTAAAAGGAGAAACTTTTGTTTTTCCCTTTTTTGGGGCCCCCCTCCTGGTGGGAAACGGCCGCTGTTGAAAGAAAGAAGTCAACTAAAATGGGGAAAAAATGGGGGGTAACCACTTTTCCTGATAACTTACTAAAAAGAAAAAGAAAAAACCGCAAAATGGGATGTTTGAATGGGTTGGGGTTTTTTAAATGAAAGAAAGAGTATTGTGGGGGGGGTTTTGAATGAGAAGAAACTG
>WNWK01038491.1:0-17912 GCA_009830355.1 Cherax destructor | reverse complement strand
CTAAACATGAAATTTCAGGTATGCTTTTACTTTATTTCACTTACCCCTCATTAGTCAAGATATTATATAAAAATTTGTTTCATTTTCTTACTAGTTCTGTTCTTATTTTCTTTTTCCCCATGGGGGGACTCCGTGAAGCCATGCGTGAACGAAGAGGCTAAAATCTGGGAGGGCTAGTAACCCTTCTGTTTTAACAATGTAAAGGAGAAACTTTCGTTTTCTTTTGGCTTGGAACGCGACGGTTGAAAGAAAGAAAATATATATATATATATATATATATATATATATATATATATATATATATATATATATATATATATATATATATATATATATATATATTATTTCTTTCTTTCAACACGCCGGCTTTTTCCCACTGAAGCGGGGTGGCCCAAAAGAAAAACAAAGTTTCTCCTTTTACATTTAGTAATATATACAGGAAAGGGGTTACTAGCCCTTGCACCCATTTTAGTCGCTCTTCGACACGCATGGCTAGAGGAAGATTCTTTTCCCACTCCCCATGGAGAAAAGAGTAAGAAAAAAACTGTAAGAAAATAGAAGAAAACCCAGGGGGGTTGTATATATATTTTGCTTGTACATGAATGTGTAGTGTGACCTAAGTGGTAGAAGTAGCAAGATGTACCTGAAATCTTGCATGTTTATGAGACAGAAAAAGCCCCAGCAATCCTACCATCATGTAAAACAATTACAGGGGGGGGGGGTTTTTTTTTTTTTTTTTTTTTTTTTTTTTTTTTTTTTTAAAAAATATATACAAACTATACACCTTTCTCTACATACATACTACTGAATAATATATATATATAATATAATATATATATATAATAATAATAATAATAATATAATATATATATATAATATATAATAACCAATATACCAAAACACACATACATACATCCACAACCCCACACGCACAGTGGAAACCCGGTTAACGAAATGCTTAGTTAACGAAAAATCGGCAAACTTTTTCGCTATCAGTTAGCGTAAAAACCCGGTTAGCGGGAAACCGTCCCTTCCGCGCCTGGCCTCGCAAGACACCAGTAGGGTTTTTACATTGAGAGAACATTACCAGCGCACTCTTTAAAACATTCACAATACATTTGGTGTCTTTTGGTGGTTTAGTGATTGTCACTGTGAAATAAGTCACCATGGGTCCAAAGAAGCTTCCTAGTGGCACCCCAGTGGTAAAGAGAGTGAGGAACACCATCGAACTGAAGAAAGAGATTATAGAAAAATATGGGGAGTGGCGTACATCTGAGTGAACTTGCCAGGATGTACAAGAAAACCCCATCTACTATCAGCACTATCCTGGCACAGAGAAATGAGATCAAGGAAGCTAATGTTGCAAAAGGGGTTAATTTATTAAAAACAAAGATCAAAAAAGTGGATGAGGGGGGGAAGTTCTGATGGTGTGGATCAATGAAAACAGAGAGCGGGTGATAGATTTCCATGGTGAAAATTTTTGGAAAACAAGGAAGTTGCACGCAGATCTTGTCAAGACAATGCCTGCAACCAGGGGTGAGGCGAGTGATCTTCCAGCAGAGGCTGGTTTGACAGGTTTGAAACGTAGTGGCATACTCAGTGGGAGACATGGTGAGTCAGCCAGCTGACAAACGTGCAGCTAAAAAATTTTGGGCAGGAATTCCGGGGGTTCGTAAACACTGAAAATTCAACCCCAAAAAGGTTTTTAAATTTGTGATGAAACATGCCTGTTTTGGAAGAAAATGCCAAAGTATATATAATATATAAAACAGTGGTCCCTGGTTTACGATTTTAATGTCGAGAGGGCATTTTTTAAGCCCAAACAATCGAAAAACGAATCAATTTTCCCCATAAGAAAAATGGAAATAAATTTCGCCCAAGATTTCCCAAAAAGTAGTTAAATAAAATATTTTTAGAATTTTTGGACATTAAATAATACAAATTTAATAAAGAATACATAAATAAACATGCAAATTTTAAACAATAACATGTCACACTTTTATTAAGAGTTGTTGATGTGGGGGAGGATGGGAGGAGGGAGAAGGGGAGAGTAGCAGTGTTTGAAGGGGGAAACCCCCTTCCAAACCCCCAGGGTCCTCCACCAACTGTTCCACATCCTCACCACTCACCTCAAACCCCCAAAGACTTGCCCAATTCCACAATTTCTTCCAAACAGGCTCAGGCTCAGGCTCAGGCCGGGGTTCTGGGGCTCAGCCCCAAACCTTCAAAATCCCTCCCTAGGACACAGTCGGGCCCAAATTTTCCCAGGCAGAGTTCAAAGCCCCGGTAGTCACTCCCCCCAAGCCTTACCTATAAGGTGTACACAATGCAGATATGGAAAGGGTTTTTTCCAAAATTCTCTTAGGGTTATGTTCATTTTCGGGTCACATAAAAGCATTTTTGAAACATTGTTTTGGTATAGGTTTTTAAAGTTGGAAATGACCGCGGTCCATGGGCGGGGGAGGGATGGTATTAGGGGCAAGAACTTCACTTTGATAATTTAAACCCTCCACAATTTTCTCTACCAAGTTTGGGGGATAAAAACATTGTCCATTATCGAGGCATTTAAAGGGAAATTATTGTCCAATAGATATTTCTTCACACTGGGGCCAAACACTTCTTTAACCAATCTAAGAAAATGTCCTTTGTGACCCAAGCCTTTTTGTTAGCTTCCACATCACACACAAGTTAGACTTGCTGACCCCGGGATTCCAAACACTGGGAAAAAAAGATAACTAGAAAAGGGCTTCACTTGCAATCACCACTTGCATTGGCACAAAGCATCAACGAGCCTGTCTTTAAAGGCTTAGTCCGGTTTTCCCTTTTCCTCCTGAGTAATGTAGGTCCTGTTGGGCATTTTCTTCCAAAACGGGCCTGTTTCATCACAATTAAACACTTGGGGGGGAGGAATTGTTCAGCCTCTAGGTACTCCTGGAATTCAGGAACTTTTTTCAGCCGCACTTTTGTCAGAACGGGCTCCCCACCATGCCTCACAACACTATTTTATGATCGCTTCTTAAATTTTTGAAACCAGCCTCGGGGCTTTAAATTTCCCGCTCACTTCACCTTTGCGGCATTTTTTTAAGGAGATCATCATGCAACTGCCTTGTTTTTTCACATATTATTCCCCCCGAAACAGATCTCCGCAAACGCTGTTGATCCACCCCAAACAACAACCCCCTTTTCCACCACTTGTGGTCTCTGTTTTGTGATCACAGAGCCCTTTTTGAACAACAGCTTCCTTGATTTTACTTAAATATTTCTTATCCACAATGGTAGCGATGGTAGAATAGGGTTTACCATACAGCCGGCCAGCTACTGATACGCACTCCACTTTCATATTTTTTTTATTATCTCCTTCTTCACTTCTATCGCATATATTTCTGTTCCTCTTTTCCCCAGGCTTAGCACTAGGGTCTTTCCTTGACCCTGGTAGCTTATTTAGCAGTTGAAACCTAAAAACAGGGAATAATGACAATATACTGGTATGAATCGGGGGGGGGTGGGGGGCGCCCGCGAAACAAAGACTGACGCTCCCTGGGGCGGCCCGCTGGGCGCCGGGGCAGGTCCCGGGACGAATGTCGGTAACCGGAGCAAACATCGTAAAAAACCAAACACAAATTTCTTTCGTTATAAATATCGGTTACCCAAAATAACGTGGGATAACATGAAAACCCAGGGTTTCCCCTGAATATATATATATACGTAGAACGTCATTTAGACGAGATTAGGCCCTTACCGGTATTGCCCATTTAAGTTTTTGGAAAAATTATCATCTTACACGACATAAAAAGATATTACACGGTTTGGGAGGGGGAAAAAATTTTTGGGGGCGGTCGCCCGCTGGTTAAACCATTGACAGGGGGAGTCCCCGGCCATCCCCGCCATCCTCCCCACCCACGCATTTTCCCAGTGTTCAGTTTGGTTCGTACACGGCAGGGGGATAAGTATCAGGCTCGCCGTGTTTATTTACATTTATTTCTGATTTTCATTGCATTTTTATAAATATACAAGAAATCATGGCACCCAGTAAGCATACAAGTGTTCCAGCAAGTGACAAGAAAAAGTTTTGCTTTAAGTCTAGGAATTTCAAAGAAAATCGAGATATTAGATAAGCTTAAAGTGGCTCACGGTGAGGGATATAGGAGGGCCTATGGCTTTAATGAAAGCCCGTTGTACGACGTTCTTTCACGGTTTTTCCCTTGCTTGAGAGTCAGGTTGGAAATTGTTTAGCTGGCAAAGGGGATTACCGGTGAGGTTTTTAAGATAGAAGAAGATGATGGAATGAACTCTTGAAGAGATGATGATGAAGACATGAGTCCAGATAAATGTTGGCAGAGTTCGATGCACATATGCAAGGGGGGGAGATAAAGAAGAAGATGGAAGAACCTGAAGAAAAGATTAACATTGCAGAGTTACGTGAGCAGTTTCCCTATTATTGGGAAAGGCAGACTTTTTCATTGAAGAGGGTCCTGACAAAGTGAAACGGGGTTTTAAACGGGGCTGACCAGCTGATAGCCCCCCTCAAAAAGAATGAGAATAAAAAAAACCCGAGATCCAACAAATTTAGCACCTGAAAAAACCATCGACTTCAGCAAGAAAATCTACCCTCCATTCTACCGCAACCAACAAGTCCACCTCAGCCCAGAGGGGGAAGGTTGACTGACTTACGAAGGGTTGACGACATAAGGCTTGACGATTACTGAATGGCAACCGCTTAAGTTGACACCGGGCAACCATCGACTTCAGTTCAAGAACTTCTACTATCCACCTCACCCCGTGGGCCACCCATCCATATCCACTCTTCACTACCATCCACAAACATCATTACCCCCAATTTAAGGTAAAAAAACTATTATTTCTATTGCATTTGTAGTCTTAAAGTAATGATCAACAATGCCCACAATTAAAATTTCCCCCCAGCCGAGGGCCACACCATCCATATCCACCCTTTACTACCATCCACAAACATCATTACCCACAATTTAAGGGAAAAATATATTATTTCTATTGTTTGAGTCTTAAGCAGAAAGATCATGACAAGCACTACAATTACATATCCAATTCAGCTCATCCACACCATCCATATCCACTCTTCACTACCATCCACAAAAATCCCCCAATTTGGGGAAAAAAACTATTATTTCTATTGCATTTTAGTCTTGCGTAATAGATCAGACAATGAACTAAAATTTCATATTTGCCTTTAATTTTGCAAGATAGTTTCTAAAAAATTGTTTGGGGTTTTTGGGGGTCTCAAACACGTAACCCCCTTTTTTCCCCTAAGTTCTTTTTTATTTAAGACGAAAATTTTCAACACCTTTTCCCGGAACGTAACTATCGTGCTAAAGCGTTTACTGTTTTTATATATATATATATATATATATATATATATATATATATATATATATATATATATATATATATATATATATATATTTTATATAATATATATAAAATATATATATATATATATATAATATATATAAAATATAATATATATAAAATATATATATATATATATAAAATATATATATATATATATTTTTTTTTTTTGTATATATATATACACACACACATACATACATATATATTTTAAATGGTCCCTGGGGTTTTGGGTGCATCCCCAAAACCCTCGAACATTTATGTAAATGTTTTTTGGGGGGGTCTAAAAAGACTAAACTACTAGACATTATTTCTTAAGGATGTAAATTCGTTCTTGGCACTTGAGCAGGCTTCGGGATGAAGCTTTTTTTTTAACCGGGGTCCACTGATATAAACACACACACACACACACACACAATATATATATATATATATATATATATATATATATATATATATATATATATATATATATATATAAAAAAAAACATATACACACATATATGTATATATTTATTTATTTTTTATTAACACATGACCCCGTTTCCCCACCAAGGCGGGGGGTGGCCCAAAAAAAAAAATTTTCCATCATTCACCCCATCACTGTCTTGCCAGGGGGGTGTTTTTACACTACGTTAAAAAACCCGCAAAAATTAAATTATATATACATATATATATATAAAAACAGTAGGCCCTCATTTAGCACGGAAAATTACTTTCCCAAAAACGTCGGGGTTAGCAAAAAATCGTGTTAGATAATTAAAAGAACTTAGGGAAAAATAGGGACGTTCTGAGAGTCCCCAAAACCCAAACAATTTTTTTTTTTAGACCAACAGATCTTACAAATAAAAAAAGAGAATATGAAATTTTAGTTAAATTATCGGGAGGGTTTATTTTGGGTTTTTACTGTTAAGACTACAAATGTAACAGAAATAATAGATTTCCCCAAATTTGTGGTCCCAAAAGGTTTGGAGTTTTGGAAAGAGAGGGAAAAGAGTTTGGGGCCCTACTGGGCTGAGGGGATAGTAGAGATTCTGGAACTGAAGTCGATGGGTAAAAAGGGGCTCTAACTTTAATAAAATTTCGGGTTGATAAATCAAGTCACCCAGTAAGTCAGTCAAGTCATTCAGTTTTGGGCCAAGCCATTCAGAAAGTCAGTCAAGTCATTAAAGTAAGTCAGTCAAGTCATTCAGAAAATCAGTCAAGTCACCCAGTAAGTCAGTAAAGACATTCAGTAAGTCAGTCAAGACATTCAGTAAGTCAGTCAAGACATTCAGAAAAGTCAGTCAAGACATTCAGTAAGTCAGTCAAGACATTCATTAAGTCAGTCAAGACTTTTCAAAGTCAGTCAAGACATTCAGTAAGTCAGTCAAGACATTCAGTAAGCCCAGTCAAGACATTCAGTAAGTCAGTCAAGACATTCAGTAAGTCAGTCAAGACATTCATTTAATCAGTCAAGACATTCAGTAAGTCAGTCAAGACATTAAAAGTAAGTCAGTCAAGACATTCAGTAAGTCGCCCAAGACATTCAGTAAGTCAGTCAAAAACATTCAGTAAGTCAGTCAAGACATTCAGTAAATCAGTCAGTCAAGTCATTCAGTAAGTCACCAAGACATTAAACCAGTCAGTCAAGTCATTCAGTAAGTCAGTCCAGTCAGTCAGAAGTTAGTCAAAAAACTTATGTGTAAAATTTAACACTTCATTACAGCCACAGGTTAGTTTTGCCTAATATTTTTTTCTTCGTTAGTTCTAAGACTTTAATAAATGCTTAAACTTTTTCCCGCCACTTTGAGCAACATTTGGTAGCCCCCGGGTGACATGATTGGCAGATACAAGAATGGAATTTTTTAAAGTCAAAACACAATTCACTCTTATTCTTGACAAACACAGTTGGCGACGCGTATGGAATACGAATGCTGGTAAGGTGGGGTGTTTTTGGGGAAAAGGGGGGCATGGGAAGGCGGGTGGTCCCCCCAGCTGTTCCACAACATTAGCACCGGCCGCTTGAGAGAACCCCTTTTTTTCTTCCTGAAAACTAAAAGTTTTTTCCCAGGATCCACAGATACAGTTAAAAAGAATCAAAATTAGCAGCATATGTGTAGAGAACCTAGGGATCCCCAAATTTTGGGGTTATCCAGGTTCTCAAAGGATAACACGGGGTTTCCAAATTTCTCTAGGAAAACCCTGGGTTATTTTAGGTTTCAGGATAACCTTTGGGTTACCCTAGGTTCTCTAGGATAACACTGGGTTTCCTAGGTTCTCTAGGATAACACTTTGGGTTATCCTAGGTTCTTTTGGGAAAACATTTTGGGGCCATCCTATTCTCTGGGATAACACTTTGGGTTACCCTGGGTTCTCTACACATATGCTGCTATGTATGATAATCAATGAACTATCTCTGTATACCTGAATAAACTTATTTTGTGGAAGGAAAAACAAATTAACCTTTCCAAAGCATGAGGATTTTTTGGAGGGAAATAACCATGGGCTTACAGGGGGAAATCACCTGATGCATTACCCAAAAGGAGCAAGGTGAAGCGACCCTTTTTGCTGTTTTGGGAAACCGGGGCACTTTTCTCTTGCTGACTGATAAAGTTCATGTTGGCATTTTCTTCCAGAAAACACTTGTCTCCAGCATTAAACACTTTTTGGGGTAAACCCCCCTTAGTGGGCCCCACTGACTCAATGGTTTAACCTACTGCAGGCGACCGCGGGCTCAAAATTTTTCCCCTCCGGCGAATCGCGAATATAAGGTTTACGTCGTGTTAGTAAAAATGTCCCGAATTCTTCAATCGCGTAATACCCAAAACCCCAAATAAAGTCGGCAAATGAGGGTCTACTGTATATATATATATATATATATATATATATATATATATATATATATATAAAAAACAAAAATTATATTCATATATATACACATATATACATATGTCGTGGGGGTCTTGAAAAGAATATAGGTTGTCAAAGAAAATTCCTGGTAAGGATGGTTACGGTATATTTATCTAGTCTGGGGGGAGAGTTCCCACCCCACGTCCGTTCAGCTTGTAGGTCTACCGCTAGTGAGACGGGACCCCATGACGTAGCTGCCACATGGGGGCGAGAGCTCTGATGCCCGCGGGATCGTGACGTCACACGCAAAGGGACCAGCTGTATAAACTAAGATGAATGCAAAATTAAACACAAGTGTATATATAATCTGACACAACACATATAAAAAGTGGCCCCCCGGTTTCGTAAAACTTCACTCCTGAAGTCTGCTCAAGTGCCTTTAAAGAACGAATTTACTCCCTTAACCCTTTAGGGGGCAGGACCGGGGCAAACGGTCCAAAACCCGTGTTTTTTGCGCATGTCATCCTACTCCCCACCCATCTAGGTTCCCATTCTCTATATCTGACCAATCAAAGCCTTCTTTTGAGTCGCTCCAGCTAAGTGAGACCGGCATCTGCTCGTTTTCCCATTGGTTGAGAGACCAAAATGTAAACACTTCTCGCTTGGCGTAACCCCTGAGCCTGATTTTTGCTCTTGTTCCACTCATATACACTGTGATTATATTTCTACAATGTCGGAAAAATTATAATTGTTGTGCCCAGTGTTTTAAATGAATAGTTTAGGCATTTTTTTGAGATATATTTTCGGGAGTTAGATATGCAAAATTAGAGTGTACCATGCAATTAAAAAAAAGTAAAAAAAGAGGACCGTGTACAGACGGTCCCCCCTGGGGCCACTTTTTTAAATTTCAGAAAAATAAATATTTATATAAAAATTTCTAGTGCATAAAAGGAATTCAAAAAGGGTTTCTTGGAACAGAACATTCTTATTGTCATTCCAGATCAATGAGAAATTGTTCATGGTGAATCCTCCCAAGATAAGTAAAAATTTCTCTGCATTTTGGGGGAAAGGGGCCCCAATCCAGAGCCAGATGACCTGGAATTACTTGGGGTGGTGATGAATCCCTTTGCCACCTGATGCACAGGTGTCAAGTGATGGGGAGGGGGAAGAAAGGCCACCCAAAAAAGCCTAAATTAGCCAAGAAAAAGAAAGGTATTGCAAATGGGAGTACCCTGATGAAGATTTTTCATGATGAGCTTGCTGTTCAAGCTCAGACTTTTTGGGGCAAAGGGGATGACATCACTAATGACTCTTTGCCTGTATACGAACCATAAAAAAACCTCTTGCAATTAAGTGTCCATTTGATTTTTTTTAGCAATTTTTTTCCCCCAAATATGATAGAAAGCATGACATATCAAACCAATTTGTATGCCAACAAAAACATAGATACTACTTTTTAACAGATTGTGAAGAAATAATACAGTTCATAGGTATTCTGTTGTTTATGGGTATTTCTTCATCCCATCCCTAGATGACTATTGGGCAAGTTCTACTAAGGTAATCCAGGTTGCAGAAGTCATGTCATCAAAAAGATTTAGGTTTTTTGGCGTCCCAGTTCTTTTTCAAGGGAAAACCCCCAAGGCATAAGGACAGATTCCACAAAATAAGGCCCTTTACACAGCACTAACTAATGCTTGCTTGCAAGTTGCAGCTACCCAGGCAGTCTATTGATGAGAATGGTTGGTTTAAAGGGAAAAACCGGGAAACCTCAGGAAAAAAGTATGGACGCTGTAACATAAGATCAAGTCCAAGCCCTTCAACAAGTATGTACTTCCAGTGCTAACAGTGATGATGGTTTGCCAGCCTTGCAATTGCCATCTCCAGTGCAGTACCAACGTGCAGCTAGGCCTGATGACAGTGTGAGGTTGGATAAAATGTTAGGTCACTTCCCAAACATTTGGGAAAAATATTGTCATGCAAGTATTGCAGCAAAAAAAACATCATGTCACAACATCTTTTTTTCTGTTCAGTATGGATTAACCTATGAATTGGGAAGGATAAAAATTGCTTCCACAGCCTATCATTCTAGCAAGTAGTCATCTATAATGATTGTTTTACTCTTGGAATTCAGGAATAGGGGACTTGAAAGTTTTACCCGGGGAAAAAATCTTTTTTTTTTGGTTCATGTTTATTTTTTTTTAATACTTTAAAAATTTTTGGGAAACAAGTTCCATTTGTGTTTTTGATATTGTATATTAGTAAAATAAAATAGAAAAATACTTATTTGGTGTTTTATTAAAAATTTGAAATTTTTGCAACACTCAGAATTGGCAACCCTTTTTAAACGGGTGGGGCCCGTCTAAACGGTCCTTGAATTTCAATTCGCAAAAGTTTTTTTTTAAATTTAAAATATAGGGGGGTCATTACCCTTTTCATTGAGCTACTCTATCAAATTCAAGGAAATAATTTAAAAATTATCTTTTTCCCAAGGAGTCCCCAAAGGGGTTTAAAGGGAAAAAATTTCACGAGGTTACCATTTCAGACCCCCAAAAATACACTTCCAAAAGAACAAAAAATTATACTTATATAATTGCACGTTTTCCGGGTATTCGTTAACCGGGGGTCCACTGTATATACATATATACACATATATACATATATACACATATATACAAAAACAAAAAACTACATAAAAAAGGGGTTTCCTCGACTAACGGTCTTAATCCGTTCCAGGAGCTAGACCTCAACAAAAAAAAATTTGGAACTCGAAACCTTTTTTCCCCCGAAGAAATAATGTAAATAAAATTAATCCGTTTCCCCCCAAAAATTTTCCCCAAAAATTCTTTTTTTTAAAGAATAAATACTCTAGTTTTACATAAAACAATAAGAAATAAATATAAAGCATTTAATTATAATGGACAAATAAAAATTTAAATAAGTTTTACCTTTTTTTTGGGAAATTCTTGTTGGCGAAGAGAGAGTTTGTTTGGAGGCAGGACAAAATAGCCCCTTAAATTTGACAATAATATCAACTCTACAGCTTTTTTTTATCTAGCACAATTCATCTAATATGAAAATAACAAACAATATTAATAACATAGAAACATGATATAAACTCTAGGGAAAGAATAAAAAATGTCATTATGAATCTAAGGACTGGTGGAGTGTGTTGGTGTTTTTT
Source organism: Cherax destructor (assembly GCA_009830355.1). Taxonomy (NCBI): domain Eukaryota; kingdom Metazoa; phylum Arthropoda; class Malacostraca; order Decapoda; family Parastacidae; genus Cherax; species Cherax destructor. Next base: position 6,514 of record WNWK01038491.1, on the reverse strand, counting down.
GGGGATAAGGGCCACTGGGCCATAACCCCCGGTGGTGGTCGGTTCCCCAAAAATTTCCACCACTATCACAAAAACAATGTGCATAATTTATAAATTAGAAATATTTACACTTTAATTTTAAAAAGAAATATTTTTTCCTTTAATTTATAAATAAAAATTTTTTTTTTTAAAACCCTTAGCCCATTCCCCCCGGCAGGGTTGGGAAAAAAAAAATCTTTTATCATCATTCCCTCTTCAAGGGGGGGTCCTTTTCCGTGGTGGGGGTTTTCGGGGCTGAGGGTTTGGGCCTCTTGGTTTTTTCCTCAGGGCCCGAACCAAATTTCCCCCCAATCCCCCCCCCTTTTATCTTCCCCCCCCCCCCCTTTCCCTTTCCTCCTCCTCCTCCCCCATCCCTCCCTTATTTCCTTCCTATTTTGCCCTGGGGGCTTCTCTCCAAGGCATTCTAGTTCCCAGGTAGGGGAAGGGTGCGGGTCCAATCCCATTTTCCCTTTAAAAGGGTTTTTGGTGGTGGTGTAGTTTGGCCCTGGGAAACTGTTCGCCTGGGGGTGTCCCGTCCCTCCGGTTTCCCAGGGGGGGCCTTGGGTATCCTTCGGGTGACGGGTGTATCTCTGGAGGCCACCTTTTTTCCCGGGGGGGGGCCCAAGGGGGGATCCTTTTTGGGGATATCCGGCCCCTCTCTTTTTTCTGCCAAATGGCACGGTGGATGTGAGGTTTCTTCCGGTTGCTGGTTTACTGGGGATGAAGGGTATGGTATGGCCGGGGTTTCCTGCGTCTGGCCCACTTGCGGTGTTGAGGGTCCTCTTGGGGCGGAGGGGGGGAAAGCCCCCTTTTTTTCCTCCTAGGAGCTATTCCTCCACGTTCCCCCCTTTTTTTTTCTTTTTATTTTTTTTTTATTTTCTTCTTTCTTTTTTTTTTTAAAAACAAAAAAAAAAGAAGAACCCAAACCCTGGATGCCCCAATCCCGGGAAACCCACCCCCCGGGCCCCCTTTATACCGCACCTAGTTCTGACCCTGCTTCGTTAATGGACAACTCTCCGGGCCCTTTAAAACCCCTGTTTCCCCTTTTCTGGTGCCGGTTTGCCACCCGCTTCGGTACCGGGGGGCCTGACTGGCCCTTTCGATATGTCTGACCTTCGCTATTCTCTGACCTTGATTCCGGCTTCTCCCCTTTAAAGGTGCAGCAATTTCGGAATTTCCCCCCCCGTCACACGCCCGGGCCACCCCGGTTCCACGCACAAACGGCCCCGATCCTTACATGACGATTGAAAAACTTCCTTTTCGTTCATCTCAAAAACGATTAGCTTCACGCACTCCCCTTTGACACTTTGTTTCACATACTCAATGGACATAATTTTTTCTCTACGGCCGACTTCTCCTAATACCTATCTTTCAGATCATAGTATCAGTAAGGCTCTGTATGCCATGTTGGAAAAGATATCCTTTCAGCCCCAAGGAAACGGCCCCCTCGCCCTCACGGTCCCGAATGTTTGGGCCCAAACTCGATCTTTCTCTTCTTACAACCATAGATACTGTTCCTGTTACTATTGACCAAAATCATTTCTCTCAATTCTTGCTGTGGTTCTATCATTTTTACCCCCACACCATTGTCCAACGGGAAATTTTCCCGACATGGTGATGACATTTTTTAGCAGCTTGGGGCTCCAAGAACCCCTATCCTTAAAGTTGACCTTTTTCCTCCCCTCCCCAAAAAGCAAAAAAATGTTATCCTTGCAATATAGCTCTTTAACGTTTTACTGCCGGGAAATTCCACCCTGGGCTACATTGCAGGTCAATGTTTTTAAAATTCGGAAAGGGGACCCCCCACACCACAGCAGTGTAAAACTGCTGGCGGTTTTGGGGCATCCAGCAAAATATTGCAGGTTCTTTGGCCCCAATGCCCCGTCTGTGGTGTGACGACCATGCCAGTTTTTTTTTACTCACCTCTTTTCTTGCCTTAACTGGGGCATGAGGCACATCCATTAAAATTTCGCCGTTTTCAGGTTTACCTGAATGAGGGGAAAACCGTTGTCTCAAAAAAGGCGGAAGGCTTCTCATATGCTTTGGCACTCTCATCTCCCCTTTAAGGGGGACTTCCCCCTTTTCCCATTCCCACATTGCAAACGTCGCCCCTTCCCGGGGGGCCCAACTTCCACGGCTTCCTCTGTGGTGCCTCATCCTCTCACCCCGCCCCACATCCTTTTGATGTTCTTGGCTCTGAGGTCCCTACCTCGGCTTCCCATACTGTCCACAATCCTTCCTCTCTCACTCGCACAATTTGAGTCTACCGTCCCCATCCTTTGCCTAAACCTCAGCCCCCTTCTTCTCATAAGCCTGGCAAAAAAACCCTACTGCCAGGTTTTTCGCCCCCGATTAGTTTTTGTAACGTGTGTGGAGGTTCATCCTCCTCCTCATACCTCCTTTCCCCTGTCCGGGTCCCAAGCCCTCGACAGTTTCCTCTTCTCTCTCCTCGTCCCCTACTTTAATTTAAATCTATAGACTCCCCCATAGTTTCTTCCTCTTCTTCCATTTCCAATGTAGTCTCACATTCTTTTATCTTTACTTCCAAAAACTGGAAGCCATTTGAATATATTTCAAAACAGGACCCCATGATGGACACTACTCCTCCTGGGGGGTTCCCCCATCTCTCTTTTTTGCCCCAACCCCCTTCCTTTCCAACGCCCCCCCTCCCTCTCTGATTACAGGTATTCCCCTGCCTCCACACGTGGACTTTTCTAACCCCAGTCCATAGATTTCTCACTTCCCAAATCTTTTTCCCTAAATCATGGCTTTTTGCAGTGGAATATCCCAGGCCTCAGGGTAACCCGGTTTAGATTCAGGGGTTATTCTCCCAGTTTTTCCCCGTTGGGGGTCTGTTTCAAGAACCCAAAGGTAAACCACTGTAATCAGACCCTTTTTTAGGCTATGATTTGTTTATATTCATTGGACCCTTTTTCCCAAGGAAACCTTTAAGAAAATGCTCTTCTTATACGCACTGGTGTTCCATACCGTCAGCTCTAGGCCCCCTTTTTCCTTACATTACACCGCAGCCCGTATCCATTTGAATAAGTGGATACACTTGGGATTCTCCTTTCGGGCATTGTCTATCCCAGATGTTGATTTTCTGGTTTCTTCCCCACCCCACCCCCTTTTATTATGGCGATTTTAACACACACCCTTTTTCTGAGGGAAACGACTCCCCGTGGCGTTCAGTTGGAGGATTTTTGCTTCTCTTCCCCTTTATGTTTTAAAAATTTGGGGGCTCCCACCCATTTTGATCCTCGAACTCATTCTTTCTCTTGTATCGATCTCTCCATCTGCTCTTCCTCAACAGTCCTTTACTTCACCTGGTCTGTCCTCCCGGGCTTACATGACAACGATCATTTCCCAATCATCCTTAAGTCCCCTTTGTTTTCTCCCCCCTCCTCATTGCCCCCGCTGGCAATTTGACCCGGGGAAATGTGACCTTTACGCACATCTTACTGCCTTTTATGAGGTTCCTACCTCGTCCTCCATTGATGAGGGTTTTTTATCTCTTTTGTCCTCCATCTTCACAGCGGCTTCACATTCTATTCCCCAAACCCCGGGCAAGCATCCGAAGTGCATGCCTTTGGTCTCCTGCTTGTGCTCAGGCAGTGCGTTTAAACGCGCTGCATGGGGCAGGTATCGGGATAACAGAACCACAGAGAGATTTCCCTTTATTTTAAGCAGAAGAGAGCTATTGCTCGCCGTGACCTACGTGATGCTGCCCTTTCTGGCAAGATTACGTTTTTTTACTGTCACTTGGCTTTCCCCTTATGCAGTCTGGAAGAAAGTGTGGAAATTAAGTGGAAATTCTACCCGACCCCGGGTCCTGTTCTTGAGGTTGCTGGTTCCAATTTTAACACCACCCTCTTGCCTTTGCCACTGAAATTGGTAATCATCTCGGCCCCCATTTCTCAGGGGGTCCATCTATGCCCCTGTTTCCCTTTTTTCTAAGTTCCCGCGAGTTAAAAACCCCAGATTTTTTTCTTTTCCCTTGGGAAAAATCCTATAATTTGCCTTTTTTCCCTTCAAGAACTGGAGGCAACACTTTTCTGCTTGCCGATCATCGGGAGCTGGGGGGCATACATATTTGTATGCTACAGCATTTACATCAGTCTGTTCTTATTGTCCTTTTTCGACTCCTTTTAAACTCATATTTTTTTGCAAGGAGGGTTTTTCTCCAGCTTTGGGAAATCTGCTATTGTTCTCCCCTTTTGGGGAAAAGTTACTACGGGCGAATTCCCCTCATTCTGGCCCCCTCACTCTTACCAGTGCAGTTTGGAAGGTGATGGAACATCAGTTAATAGGACGTTTGATGTGGTATTTAGAGATGCAAAATAAATCTTCCCCCCAGTCAATATTATTTCCGTGGGCCCTTCTACAATTGACCCCTTTGGGTTGGAAAACTTATTCCCGGGCCCTTTGGGAAAACCCATTCGGGTTTCCCCTATCTTTTTTACCTTGAGAAGGCTTTGAAAACTTTGGGGATATAATATCTTTGGCCCAGGCCCCCTTTAGGCCTCCCAGGCAACCTACCATTCTTTTTTAAAGGGGTTCTTAATAACAGGGTTTTTCCCGGGGCTGGGTTAGAATAAACTCTCCCGAATTTGTCCCAAACTGAAGGTGTCCCCCCGGGAAAGTTCCCGAGCACAACACTCTTTCTGGTTGCTATAAATAAACTGGCATCCCGTTCTCCCATTCAATATTTGGTCATCGCCTTTTGGGGTGACTTTGCTATAGTTTTTTTCAGGGGCTGACTGTCACCTCATTGCAGTTTCCCCCGCATGCCATCAACCGGGTTTCCCGATTGGGCCACCACCACGGGTTTAAATTTTCTAGTGGCAAAAATCATCAAATTAGTTTACTAGACATTCAGTGATCTCTGATCATCCATTGTACCTATATGGCTCACGTATCCCAGAATGTGATACAGTCAGGTTTTCTCGGCCCCTGTTCGACCGTCGATTGTCCTGGAAACCTCACATTACCTTTCTGAAGGCGACTTGTCACAGCCGGCTGAACCTTCTTAAAACCCCCGCACATCTTTCATGGGGGACTGATCGTAGAACTCTCCTTTGCCTGCATTCAGCCCCAATTTTGTCGAAAAATTTGATTATGGTGACAAGATATATTCAAACGGCCTCCCCCGCTACTCTTTTCCCTCCTTAATCCCATCCATCACCGGGATTACGCTTTGTTTGGGGCATTTTGTTCTTTCCCGGTTTGAGAGCCTCTATGTAGAACGAACATTCCATCCTTTTCTGATCGTCAAGACATTGCATTCGCTTTTTTTGTTCCCCTCATGACCTCCCCCCAAAACCTTCCAAAAGGATTGTTACAGATGTTAGTAGGCGCTCTTTTTTTGTTCCCCTCGCCCCTTCCGTCTCTTTTCTTCGTCTACATTCCTCCTATCTTCCCCTTTAGCTCCCAATTCCCATATGTTTATGTGACATCTCCCCCTCCCCACCCCCTTGGGGAAATTCCAGCTTTTCCCTGTCTGTTCTATTCCTTACCTTTTTGGGGCCCCCCTACCCCGGGGGCTTCTCGCTCTTTCTTTCTAGACCACTTTCGATCTCATTTCCATGCCATCGCAGTATACACCGATGGTTCAAAGTCATTTTGACGGGGCCCGGGTTCGCAGCAAGTTTTCCCGGGCAGCATCGTACGAAGGCATCTATTTCCTTCGGCTATCATACGCTGTTGTATCCCCTTCTTTTTTGGCACTTATCCTATTTATCCTTTCCTCTGTCACCATTTGTAGGGTTTTTCAGACTCCCTTTTCTTTTCAGGCTATCCGTAAATTGATACACCCCACCCCCCAGTTCTTCATCTCCACCCTTTTAAATTTCGCCATCTTTAGGAAAAAAAAGATATTGTTTTTTTTGGGTCCCCGGTCATGTTGGCCAAAAATGAACATGCAGACATGCCCAAGCGGTCAAAACGCATGACCTTCCAGTTTATAGAGGTGTTCCTTTCCCGGGCTATTTTTCGGTCATTGCTACCCACCCACCATTGGGAACAACGCTGGTTGACCCGAATAACAAACTTCATTCTTTAAAGATTATAGGTTTCTGGCCTTCTTTTTTGTCACCCAAAGTCGAGGGTTTAACCTAATTTCCCGTTTCCCCGGGCCCCCTTTTTGTCTTCTCACGGGTATTTCATGGAGAGACTCCCCGCCCCTCTTGTGAGCATTGTCAGGTTCCATGTCTGTTCCCAAAATATTCTGTTGGACTGCCCACTCTATCAACGAGCACAAATTTACCCCCAACTTTATTTTAACAGGACAATGTTTTAGTTGGGGAGACAAGACACACAGGTATTAATTGGATGTACAGTGGTACTCGACCCTTGATGGTCCCCCAAAATCACCCTTTTATGTAAGTTTTTTTTTAAATCTTTTGTAAATTGAATTTTGGGGGGCTAAAAAGGGCTAGTCTATTTTACAACATTTTAAGAAGATAAATTCGTTTTTGGGAATAAAATTTAACATTAT
>WNWK01038490.1:0-17913 GCA_009830355.1 Cherax destructor | reverse complement strand
AACGTTTCAGCAATTTCTAAATTACGGATTGAGGCTGATATACAAATTAACCTTCGCAAAACACCTGATTGCATTGCACAATCCAGCCTAGTGTTCACACATTAAATTCATTATGGCGTCTCCCCTGTCCGCATCACTCACCCTGTTCCACCTCTCCTCTCCTCAAAAATTTCTCAAAAGGGGTCAAATCAGTATAAATTTTATTACACAATTATTATATTCTTCATTTTTACACAGGGTGAATTTAGGAAAATTCAAAATTTTCCAAACTATGTATGATAATTGTTCTTATGTCACCTGTACCTAAATAAATTTACGCAGTTCAACAAAGGTACCACACCCCTGCTGTTCAAAAAATGACTTAAGACTGAGGGGATGGACACCAGTCAGTCCACCTATCATCATGCAGGAGGAGCCCACATGTCTATGGTGCATCCAACAAAATAAGCAGGCTCTTGGATGTCACACCGCCCCCCGGCTACGTTACTAGTAGGCATATCTATGGGAGGCTAAAACACCAGATGGCATATCTATGGGAGGCTAAATCACCAGATGACATATCTATGGGAGGCTAAATCACCAGATGGCATATCTATGGGAGGCTAAATCACCAGATGGCATATCTATGGGAGGCTAAATCACCAGATGGCATATCTATGGGGGGCTAAATCACCAGATGGCATATCTATGGGGGGCTAAATCACCAGATGGCATATCTATGGGGGGCTAAATCACCAGATGGCATATCTATGGGAGGCTAAATCACCAGATGGCAATTTTCTAAAAAAGGGAAAGGGGGTAAATCACCAGATGGCATATCTATGGAGGCTAAATCACCCCGATGGCATATCTATGGGAGGCTAAATCACCGGTGGCATATCTATGGGAGGCTAAATCACCAGATGGCATATCTTTGGGAGGCTAAATCACCAGTGGCATATCTATGGGAGGCTAAATCACCAGATGGCATATCTATGGGAGGCTAAATCACCAGATAGATGATGTACACCAAACTAAACGTTCACTTTGCCAGATGGACAATTGTCACACCTAGCGTCTTTATGTGCTGGAAAGCGATTAAATTGATGAATTCAGAGAGAACTCACTCAGCAATATTCAAGAAATGTCACAGTATTTTATCCATGGGCCAAGGAAGACGAGAAGGGCCAAAGAAGACTGGAATGGCCAAAGACGGAAGGGCCAAGGAAGACAGGAAGGGCCAAGGAAGATGGGAAGGGCAAAAGAAGACTGGAATGGCCAACGACGGAAGGGCCAAGGAAGACGGAAGGGCCAAGGAAGCAGGAAGGATCAAGGAAAACGGGAGGGGCCAAGGAAGATGGGAAGGGCCAGGAAGACGGGAGGGGCCAAGGAAGACGGGAAGGGCCAAGAAAGACGGAAAGGGCCAAGGAAGACGGGAAGGGCCAAGGAAGACGGGAAGAACTAAGGAAGACGGGAAGGGCTAAGGAAGACGGGAAGGACCAAGGAAAACGGGAGGGGCCAAGGAAGATGGGAAGGGCCAAAGAAGACTGGAATGGCCAAAAACGGAGTTGTCAAGGAAGACGGGAAGGGCCAAGGAAGACGAGACGGGCCAAGGAAGGCGGAAGGACCAAGGAAGATGGGAAGGGCCAAGGAAGACGGGAAGGGCCAAAGAAGGCTGGAATGCCAAAGACGGAAGGGCCAAGGAAGACAGGAAGGACCAAGGAAGACGAGAAGGTCCAAGGAAGACGAGAAGGGCCAAAGAAGACTGGAATGGCCAAGGAAGACGGGAAGGGCGAAAGAAGACTGGAATGACCAAAGACAGGAAGGGCCAAGGAAGACGGGAAGGGCCAAGGAAGACGGAAGGGCCAAGGAAGACGGGAAGGGCCAAGGAAGACGGGGAGGGCCAAGGAAGACGGGAGGGGCCAAGGAAGACGGAAAGGGCCAAAGAAGACAGGAAGGGCCAAGGAAGACGGGAGGGGCCAAGGAAGACGGGAGGGGCCAAGGAAGACGGAGAGGTGGCCTTGGTCAGAGCCCACATCTATCATGACGCCGTCGCCAGCGCTGCTGGTGCCACCTGCTCAGCTACGAGGCCAAGCGGGCAACCTCGTGCTGTTTCTTGGGTTTCAGATGACGACGAAAGATGTGATGTAGTAGCTTGTGCTGTCCTGCCACTGAAGCAATACAACAAAGAAACACATTTACCATCATTCAGTTCCTGCCTTTCCAGTGGTGCACAGACATAACTCAAATGACTCTCCAGACTGCATCATTCTCATCTATCCTTCAGAGGAGAATGGTGGTTAAGATTGGCTATAGGGGAGTGCCTGTGACACTATTCAGCACCATAACACCATCATTGTTAGTGACAGGATGTTCCAGAGGGGAACACAAAACAAGGGGACACACCTGGAAGCTGAAGACTAGATGAGTCAAAGGGATGTTAGGAAGCATTTCTTCAGCCACAGAGTAGTCAGGAAGTGGAATAGTCTAGAGAAAGATATAGTGGAGGCAGGAACCATACATAGTTTTAAGACAAGGTATGATAAAGCTCATGGAGCGGGGAGAGCAGAAAACCCAGTAGCAGACAGCGAAGATGGGGGGCCAGGAGCTGAGTCTCGACCCCTGCAACCAAATTAGGTGAGTACAATTAGGTGAGTACCATAACACCACCCCAAAACCCTCCCCCTCCACCCCCAAATAACACCCCCCCCACAACTCCTCCCCCTCACCACCATCAAAACACCACCACCATAACACCATTTCTTATAACTCCCACCCTCACAATACCACCCTCACAACACCATCCTCACAACACCATCCTCACAACACCATCCTCACAACACCCCCCTCCCAACATCACCACCACCCCCACAACACCACCATCACCCCACAACACCACAACCACCATAACACCCCCCTCACAACTGCACTTCCATAACACCACCATCAAAACTCCACCCCACAACACCATTCCATAACACCACCCTAACACCACTCCCAACATATAATACCACCCCCAACACCGCTACCACCACAACATCACCATCACAACACCACACCACAACCCCACACCTCACAATACCACCTTCACAACACCAATACACTACCACCTCTTTTACTTCCAACCATGTACATCTGTTAGTTATTGTAAAGTGACACTGACTGGTGTGTGATTACTAACCTGTGTTGCAGTGTGCCACTGACTGGTATATGGGTACCAACTTGTGTTGCAGTGTCCCACTGACTGGTATATGGGTACCAACTTGTGTTGCAGTGTGCCATTGACTGGTATATGGTTACCAACTTGGTTGCAGTGTGCCATTGACTGGTATATGGTTACCAACTTGGTTGCAGTGTGCCACTGACTGGTATATAGTTTCAACTTGTTTTTCAGGGGCCACTGACTGGTATATGTTACCAACTTGTGTTGCATGTGCCACTGACTGGTATATGGTTCCCAACGTGTTGCAGTGTGCCACTGACTGGTATATGGTTACCAATTTGTTGCAGTGTGCCACTGACTGGTATATGGTTACCAACTTGTGTTGCAGTGCCCACTGACTGTATAGGTCCAACGTGTTGTATGTCCCACTGACTGGTATATGGTTACCAACTTGTGTTGCAGTGTGCCACTGACTGGAAATGGTACAACTTGGGGCGTGTGCCACTGACTGGTATATGGTTCCCAACTTGTGTTGCAGTGTCCCACTGACTGGTATGGGTACCAACTTGTGTTGCAGTGTGCCATTGACTGGTATATGGTTACCAACTTGTGTTGCAGTGTCCCACTGACTGGTATATGGTTACCAACTTGTGTTGCAATGTCCCACTGACTGGTATATGGTTACCAACTTGTGTTGCAGTGTGCCACTGACTGGTATATGGTTACCAACTTGTGTTGCAGTGTGCCACTACTGGTATATGGTTACCAACTTGTGTTGCAGTGTCCCACTGACTGGTATATAGGTTACCAACTTGTGTTGCAGTGTCCCACTGATTGGTATATGGTTCCCAACTTGTGTTGAGTGTGCCACTGACTGGTATATGGTTACCAACTTGTGTTGCAGTCTGCCATTGACTGGTATATGGTTACCAACTTGTGTTGCAGTGTCCACTGACTGGTATAGGGTACCAACTTGTGTTGCAGTGTGCCATTGACTGGTATATAGTTACCAACTTGTGTTGCAGTGTGCCATTGACTGGTATATATTACCAACTTGTGTTGCAGTGTGCCACTGACTGGTATAGGGTTTTAACTTGTGTTTCAGTGGCCACGACTGGTATAGGGTTTTAAACTTGTGTTGCAGTGTGCCACTGACTGGATATGGTTACCAACTTGTGTTGCAGTGTGCCACTGACTGGTATATGGTTACCAACTTGTGTTGCAATGTCCCACTGACTGGTATATGGTTACCAACTTGTGTTGCAGTTGCCACTGACTGGTATATGGTTACCAACTTGTGTTGCAGTGTGCCACTGACTGGTATATGGTTACCAACTTTGTTGCAGTGTGCCACTGACTGGTATATTTTTACCAACTTGTTTGCAGTGTCCCACTGACTGGTATATAGGTTACCAACTTGTGTTGCAGTGCCCCACTGATTGGTATATGGTTACCAACTTGTGTTGCAGTGCCACTGACTGGTATGATTTACAATTTGTGTTGCAGTGTGCCACTGACTGGTATAGGGGTACCAACTGTGTTGCAGTGTCCCACTGACTGGTATATGGGTACCAACTTGTGTTGCAGTGTTCCACTGACTGGATATGGTTACCAACTTTGTGCAGTGTCCCACTGATTGGTATATGGTACCAACTTGTGTTGCAGTGTCCCACTGACTGGTATATTAGTACCAACTTGGAAATATTGAAAAGTTACGAATGGGAAAATTGTATAATTTTATTGAAAATATTATTACAACATATTACATTCAGTTTTGGGAAAAATGTAACTAATATTTATTCACAAGTTTGTTAAAACGTTTAACTTTAAGGAAAAGGGTGAACCTTCTTCTTCTTCTTCTCTTTTTTTCTTCTTTAACCGTTTTAGATTTAAGTCCATTTTCAATGTGTTCTTAACTCTTTCAAAATTATAAATGCTGATGTGTTCTTTGGCAATTTCTGGGAAAAATGTAACTGGCCCACATGACATAACCCTTTTGACCTCTACGCTTCTGTAATCGTGTTTTGGGTACAGCTCACACAATGACATGGAGTGTCAATAAATTAGCGGGTCAGGAAGCACAACTAACAACACCTCGTGTTCAGTTTAACACCTTCAGGAATTTTATTTAAAATAAAGGACCCAATATGTGGAATAATTTAAAAATGACCCGAATATTGCAGCTACCAGAATTAAAAAAAAAAATCTTTATTCTGTGCCTGAATGCTGTGCCCCAAATTTTTAACCCGTCATATAATATATTTTATAACTAATCTCATATTGTAAATCATAAAATACTATTTAACCTTTTTTTTAATTTAATCATCCAAAATTTTTAGCGAATATTTTGTAAACTGTATCAACTATTTTTTTAACTTACATCCAAAGCTTTATATTGACCCAATGTATAAAAAAACTGTCATTTTGCATTAAAAATAATCTCTAGTTTACTTTAGGTCTTCCCTAAATGTTATTTACTTTGCATTTAAAATCTGCATCAGGGACACTTTTTTTGAAATTATTATTATTTTATTTTTGTATTATTATTATGATTTTTATATCACATATTACCATGCTAATAAACCATACCACGGGGGGGATTCGAACCCGCGGTCAGAGAGTGTATTTTACGTGTCTTCTCTCTGGCTTAGGACACGGAGGAGCAGCCTCCACAACCACTTGTGCTAACTCACCCACGATTTTTCACAGTAAATCCATACTCTTTAATAATACAACACGAGGTTTCCGTTTAAGTTTATTTGAAAAAAAATCTGTCAGTTTTTTGACTACGAGTCTCAAAAGTAATATATTTTCTAATGAGACAGTGGTTTTTTTGTATATTTCTGCCTTAAGAATACTTCATGGTTTCCCGTCATCATTATTATTTTTTGCTGTCTCCATTCTGAAATTTAAATTTTCTTAAGAATTTAAAAAAAAATTTCATGAAAAAAAAGTATAATGATTTTTTAAATTTTATGGAAAATACATAGGTTCAGTCGACTAAATATATAGTATTTAAACCATGGACCATATATAGGAGTTTCAAATTCTCAAAAAAAAATATATATATATATATATATATATATATATATATATATATATATATATATATATATATATATATATATGTATATATGTATTTTCCATGAAATTAAAAAAATCATTTTTTTTTCTTTTTTTATTATTTTATAAATTTTTTTTTAAAAAATATATATATATATATATATATATATATATATATATATATATATATATATATATATATATATATATATATATATATATATATATATATATATATATATAAAGTTGTGTTTACCAACCCCTTGTGGATCAATTTGTCAGGCCTTAACTGCCACAGACATGTTCATATTCTAGCTTGCTCACCCCACTGGTGACGTACATCATTCGGGACTTCATCGATGTGCTGGCCGGCCCTCCTCCTTACCCAGGCGGGGATCCCCCCTACTGTTTTCACATAAGGAACACCCTGGTGCAGCCCGGAGATGCTTGTGCTGTGATCGGGGCCCCTTTCCGGCGTTTTTGTGAGGTGCGGGCGGTGGTGGTGGAGTGATGAAACGGTTGCACCGCCTTCTCCCTGTTATACTTGTCTAATAAACTGCATTAGTGTTTCCTTTTTACCGTAGTGTCTCTGGATGACGGGGAAAGGAACGGGTTCAATCGGGGCCAGTAAAGAAAAATAGAAGTCTGCTTGCAGGTACTGGCTCCATTCACCTAGCAAAACTGGTACTTGGGTGTTCTCGACTTTTGGGGTAAAATCCTGAGGTTGTGGATACCTTAAACTTAGACTTGGCTCTTTTGATCTGAAATATGTTAGGCTCTTTTGAAAATTCAATAGAGTAAAAATGAGACTGTTGTACAATATTGATTCTGGAACTGTAGTGACAAGTTTGCACATTTATTCACCCTTAAATGCAAAAAAGTTTTGGACACATACAACCGGAATTATGTATGGTCTGATTCGCAACTTTGTCTACTATGATAGTCACAGAAATTATTCCAAAAAAAAGCAAAGCATATAAATTTGTATTAAATTTTCCCCCTTAAAAGAAAATCGGGAAAATACGAAACACGGGGGCGTGAAGAAACTTTTTGAAAGAAGCATCGAAAAAAATTTAGGGAAATAATGAGGTAATGATGGGCGTCACAGGCGGGCCCCAAGGCTCAGTATTTTTTTTGAAAATCTTATAATTTAAAAAATTTGATTCCCCCCAAGCTCTTTTGGGAGAAAAGGGGTGTGCTACTCTGGTCTCGGGCCCCTGGGGAGACTGGGAAACTTTTTTTCCGCAGGGGGGCGGTGGGCGAGCCGCATCAACCCGTCTGCAAACTGTTACGGGAGTAACCCAACCTGCTGTGGCGGCTACGTAATCCCTATTTTCCCCGTGATATATAAAACATTGATATGGGGGAAACTTTTGGAGTGGCAAAAATCTGAACAGGATCTTTGAAAAGTTGTTAACGGCTGCAGCATTGAGACATTGGTGGCGACATCGGGGCCGTCTCGGTCAATGTGACATTGCATGGTTTAAAAGGGATGTTCGGCCCCCCATGGGAAAAGGAAGAATGTCCCTTTTTGAGGCAGATCAAATGGATGTGGGCGTGTCTTCAGCAGTATGGGACGTACTCTGGAAAACGGGGGGAAAGTGGAGTGTGGGACCCTGGGGGTCTTCCTGGGGGATCTTTCACCAAAGATGTCATTACGGAGGCCCATTCCATCTTACATCATTATGGCTGAGTTTCGTACGCAAGTGTCGTGATTTACAGGACAAAGGAGGACGTGCAGGATATGTGGGAATTTTGATCATGTAGCGCATTGTTTGGGGAGGGCCAAAAACCGCGAACAAAGACCCCGCAGAACAACGGGGAAAAGTATGGGGGGACGGCGGTGATGAGGGCAGCAAAGGACCAGGAGCTGGAGTGAAATAGTGGAGGGGGGGAGCCGTGCCCCCCTCAGAGCTACTTTGGAGGGGGGTGAATGAAAAGGAGGTTGGGGAAGATGTGATAGAAAGGCATGGATGTGCTCGGGTGGAAGTGATTCAGGGTTCTGGATGATCCATTACAGGTGTTGCATGTTGGGGATGGGGCAGTTTTGGTGGAGGAGGCCGTTTTTCCGGGGCAGGAGAGTTCTGGTCAGCATTGGTGCGTGAGTGCGTCAATGTGGAGGTGCTCAGAGTGATGTGGGGCTGAGGAGGTGGGGGCGGGTCGCGGAACGTCTGGCACGGCGAAGATCATGATGATATCTTGAAAAACCGAGGGGGTCCGAAGAACCTTTGGTGGAAGTGAAGGGAATGACGGGGGAGGAGTTGGCAAGAGATGATGGTAAGGATCTGCGGGCGCAAAATGGCAGGGGGTGGAAAAGGAAGGATAATGTCACGTCCGTGCAGAGGTGAAAGGTAAACCACCTTTATATTCCATGTCTAACTTTAATGTTAATGGGTTGAGGGCAGGGGTCAAGCGCGGTGGGTAGAGGTTTTGAGACGGTATGGTGTGCAAGTGGGGTTTCCCTACAAACAATTATAGATGTGGACGTGAATTATGTTTGCGGGATATGGGTGTATGTAGGGTCTTGGGTTAAAAGGGGTGTGGCAGTGGTCATTAGCACGTCAAGCCCCCTTGTTCTCGGCGTGGGGGGAGAGTGGGGGGGGGGGTAAAGGGGGGAGGGGTTGGGGGGGGAAGGTTTGTTTCGTAGGGTTTTTTTATGCCGGGGGAGGCTTCTCGGGGAAAAGTGAAAATTTTTTTTTAAAAAAATCTGGGGGGCATTGGGGGGTTTGCCGGGGGGGCAATATTGGGAGGGGATTTTAATGTTAATTAGAAAAAAGGGGTGTGGAACCTAGGGGGGGGGTTGTGAGTTGGAGGGGTTGAGGGGTTTATTGAGAGTGGGTTTTTTGGGACGTAGTGGGAGGGGGGGGTTTTGGGTATACTTTTTTTAGAAAGGGGTATGCGGGCGTTTGGGTAGGGGATATGGGGGAGGGTGGTTGTAGGGGGGGGTGCGACTTTTTATTGGGGTTCTCGGATCTAGGGGTGTTCTGGCAGATGTGAGTTGGGGAAGGTGATTAGGTGGTATCAAGTTATTGGAAACTGAATGGTAGATTATTGACTGGCATGGGAGGGGGGATGATTTTAGGAGGTGGTGGGGGTCATTGGGGAGCAAAAGGGAGAGGAAAAAATGATTTGGTGGAATGGTGGGAGAGCGTTTAAAATAGGAATTAGGGAATATTATCAGAAGTGGGGCGAGAGGGTGCTGGGGGTATGGTCTCAAAAAAATCTTGGGGGTTAAAAATTGTTATGGCGTGGGGGGTGGGTGACGGATGAGATTCGAGGTTTGAAAAAAAGACAGGGGTTTTCAAAAAGAGAGGGATGCGGGAGAGGGAAAACGGTGGATGATGTTTTAGGGGTGACAGACCTGCGGTATGTTTTGGGGGAGGGTAGGGGGGGAGAGAGGCTATGGATAGACTCCTGGATGTGGAGGAGGATTTGGAAGGATTCAATAGGGGTCAATGTTTACGGACGACTGAGGCGATGGGGTTTACGAGATAAGTGGTTTGAGGCGTATTTCGGAGCGGGGGGGGGGAAGGAGGAAGGTGAGATTGTAAAGGGGGAGTGGGGGGTTTTGGGGGGCAGGACGGGTTGTGTCTGGGGGGAGAAATAAAGGGGGAGAGGGGGGGGCGGTGTGGAATGAGTAGGGGAAAAGGGGCCTGGTATGGATGGTATGGGGAATGAATTTTATAGGGTACTTGGGATGTGTTAAGGATGGTGGCCTTGATGAATTGATAAGAGTAGGGGTAGAAGGGGGGGGAAAGGGGTGGGGGGGAGTATTAGTTAGGAAAAAAATCAGGGGCATGGTGGGGAAATTTTAGACCTCGTAATGATGAACAGATTATAAAATCTTTGCGAAAAGGTTTTTTGGGGAAAAGATTGAAAAGTATTGCAGAAGGTGATAGCGGAAGGAAACCCGAGGGGTACCGGTAGGTGTATGATTGAGGGGCATGAAGCATCAAGTGATTTATAGAGGGGGTGGGGGGGAGTATTAGCGTTGGGCGGGAAGGGGGGATATGATATGGGAGGGGAGTAGCAATCATGGGGAAAAAAGGGGGGTTTTGGGGAGGAGGAGTTAGGGGGTAGAGACGGGTATTCGGGGGGGCGTGCGGGCGGGGAAGGGAAAAGGGAAGGGTGATACGAATGGAGGGGTTTTGGGGGATGTCCTTATCCCAATTTGTTCGCGGCATGAAATCCCTTTTTAGGATGATTGTGAAGAATTGGGGGGGGGGGGATACGGGGGGGGGAGGAAAAGATATGGGGGTCGGGACGATACCCCGGTCGGGGAGAATGGAAGAGGGGTTGAAGATTATTGAGGGCTCTAAGGGTGTTTTTGCAGCTACGGGTATGAAATTAATGGGGCGAAATCGCGTTTGTTGGAGGTAGGGGCATGGATTGGAGGTAGATTGGCTGAGAGATATGGGTGGATTATTGTGGATAGTCTGAAAATTTGTGGTATTATGTATATGGGTGACAGTATGGAGGCCAGGAGGGTGAACTCTGGGAGGGTGGTGCAACTAGCGCTAGATAGGTTGCGAGTTGGGGGGGGGGATCTTTCCTTGCTCAGAGGTGATAGCGGTGACGTGCTGATCTAGTAGACTGTGGCACGTGGCGTGGTTTACCCTCTGATGCGGAGAAGTGAGGGGGTTGGAGGTGAGGGTTTTTAAGTACATTTGGGCTTTGGTAAACACTGGTTGAGGAAGGAGGTGGTTAGGAAGAGGGGAGTTAGGGGGTTGGGGCTTATTTGGGTGGAAAGGAGGTTGATGTGTTTGTTTGTGAAACGGTGTATGGTGTGGCTGGGAGGCGGGGACTGTGGGAGCGGTGGAGCGGGAGGTGCGCAGATGGTGGGGGTGTATCTTGGGGACGTGTTGGGATATATTGCGGCATTTGGTGATTGTGAGGAGGGTGCGAAGTGAAGGCTAGTTAGTGTTTTGGAGGTTGCGTGTGGGGGAAGGATGGGATTGGAGGGGGCTGAATACCCTATGTATGATTGGGATTGATCTGGGGGGGTTTGAAAGGTATGAGGATTAGGGCTGGGGATGGGGAATTAATGTATAAGTTTTCTACATGGGGTGGTGGCAGATAAGGCATTGTTATGTCGGATGGGCATTGTTCAAGATGGGTGCTGTAAAAGATGTGGGTGCAGAAACAGTGATGCATGTATATTTTTTTGTGAGGAACGGGGGGTGGTGAGAGAATGGATAGGCAGGGTGTTGAGGAAAATGGGGGTGGGGGTATTTCAGTACTGAGGGCTATGAGTATGGATATCGAGGGGGGGGTGATAGAGAACGCAGGGGTTTATGGTATTTAATGGTGGATTTCGTGTGTGTCCTGGAGACTGAGGGAGCAGGGGGTGGGGAAAAAGGATTAGAGCTATGGGGGCACAATGTATAGGAGTAAATGCGGGGAAACAGGTGGTGTATGGGAGTAAATGGGAGTCTGCATTTTCTGATGAGTATAGGAACATGTTTTGCGGGATGTATTGTAGGCAAGAAGGGGCTTGAAAGTGGTAGGAGGGTAAGCTCATCCTGGTTAAGGTATGACAGTGAGCGTGGAGTTTTAGATGTGTATTAGGGTGTAGTTCTAGGTGGGGAGGTGTGTCTGTTGGGTCTAGTGGGAGAGGGAGTTTAATTATCAAGGTAATTTTAGCGGTTGTGGGGAGATAAGGGTTTAGGGTATGTGTGCATGGAGGGTTGGGATGACTAATGATGCAGGGGTGGGGGTGGCTTTTCAAGTGGGGGAAGGGTTTTGATTATAGGGGTTAATCTTTTTGTAAGGGGTTTGAGTGGGTTTACCTGAGGGTTTTTTCTTGGTCGGAGGCTGGGTCTGGAGTATGAGTATGGGGAGCTTCTCTGTTTTATGATGACGAAAAAAAAAATTTTTTTTTTTTTTTTTATAAAATACTCTCAAGAAGTTGCTGTGTATGTGTGTGTGTGTGTGTGTGTGTGTGTGTATGTGTGTGTGTGTGTATGTGTGTGTGTGTGTATGTGTGTGTGTGTGTGTGTGTGACAGAATTTGTGTAAATGGCTTGGAAACCCGACAAGTTGATATTTGAGACACTTGGACAACATGTGGGATTTTATTCTGAAAAAAGTTTCGGCCACCCAGTGGCTAATTCAGGGATCCCAAACCACGGTGAATGGCTGTTTTAAAAAGTCAACCACTTAGGATCAGGGTTAAATTTCCCAGCTGAATTGACGTTCTACTTATTCCTCTGGCTGGAGGCAATTTCTCACTAGCTGGCTGAGTTCACAAACTGGTCTCCCTTGTATGAGTTATAAACCAACAGTAGTGAGCTAACTAACTATGCCCTCTCTCTCATCATTGCACTGATTTGTACGGGACCTGTCCACTTGCTGCTATACTGCACTTGTGCATACTCTAAGTATTGGTGGTGGAAATATATGGGTACTCAAAAACAACTCTTAGTGTTTGCCTTTGCCTATATTCTCTTGGTTCGTTCCATTCTTGGATTAGATTTTGCCACCAAGTGGCATTTTATTTTGCACCCCATACCCCATCCTGTGGACGAGCGCAAGAGCTTTGGATACAAAAAGGGCCCTAGGCACTAGGCCCCAAAGGGTTAACAATTGTACATTGGGTTTATATCTACATTTCAATTATCTTTCAAGCAGGTATCTTATTTCATGAATAAGATATCTTGACATGTCACATAGGTTATTATATTGTCTATCTCTATTTTCCCTCAATAATGCACAATTAAGAAATAGCGTTCAAAAATGACCATATGCCATCCAAAATTTGCATTTGTTTATCATCATCTGTGTCTCCCCTTCAAAGTACCTGTAAAACCCTCCCCTCCCTCCTCAGTCAGTCTGTTCACATTGCAAGTTGCTCCACAAACATCTTTCTGTCTGTTATCATGAGCACAGATAGGCACTTCAGGGAATAATTTGGTTTATATCTACAGTTCACTTATCTGTTACAAGAAAATTTAAAATTTGCTTGAAAAGGGGTATCCTACCTTCACTAATAAGATATCGCATACATAGGTTATTATACTGTCTATCTCTATTTTCCCTCAAAAGTGGACAATTCAGCACATAGTGTTAAAGAAAAAGGACCATAGCCATCACAAATTTGCATTTAGTTTGATCATCATCTGTGTATCTCCCAAACTGCCAAAGTTTCCCAACCCGAAGCCTGGCCACAACATCAGTATCTGTTAAATTAAAGTTGCTCCATAAACATACTTATCTACATTCATGTTATCAAAAGGGGTTATAGATCTACTCAGGCCTAACTGCATTCCTATATATCATTTTCATTATTTATTTCTCCCTAATATTATTCCTAATGTAGACACAGATATACCAAAGTTATATTCTACATTCTCCTTATGGGTGCTCTTCTTGGCTAACATACCCTTTATCATGGAGTAATCAATGTGTGCGGAATCCATACAAATGTACTTTAATTCCTTTTCCCTTTTTTTTTCTTGGGCATTTAACACGGCGATACCAGGCCTTTCATTTGTACCAGTGTTCGTAATACTGTGAACATTATTATATCACCGTAGTTTGAAGACTGTGCAATCTTGTGGAACATGTCAGCACAGTGGACAAACCCGTTTTATAATGAATATATGGGGCTGATCAACATTTCTACTGGAGAAACTGCGACACCACATGTTTGCCGAGACCTACTGGCGCACAAGAAAAGGGGATAAGGCATATAAAAAGGGTTTCCCTGAACGACAGCTGAAGTTAGAAGCAGAAGACGTTTTCCCAAAGATTGTCAAGGATAACCTGAAGACCTTTGATGTTGAAAAAACATAGCAAAAAAAAAAAATCAGAGTCACTGTTCTCAAAAATGACCGTAAGCTGTTGGCACATGTTGCTCTTGCAGCCATCAGGAAAGTGGATATGAATGTTGTGCTCAGCATTCACCCTCGGATCAGCCCCCCATAGTAGCTATTAATACAGATAATCTTAGGAAATAAATAAAGCACCCGCCGGAAGCGGAAAGCGCATCTCCTGCTGATGAAATTCCCAGTCCCCCCCTGAATAATTGATGGCATGGGTTTGCTGGGAAAAATGAAATAATGAGCTAAAATTGTCTGACCATCTATTTGTAACATCTGAAATCATCTGGGGAAGTGTTCGAAATGACGTTGTGTTTGATGTTTATAAACACGTCCATAAAAAGATACGAAGAGTTTTTTAAGGTTAAAGGATCAAAATCTTCAACATTCTCCCTAATTATATAATTCGACAGGGGAAGTAAGGTGAAACATCAGGTTCATTGTGGAATAATGGCTCGGGGAAACAGAAAATGCTAGGAAGGAAAATAATATATGCTGTCTGTTTAAGGCTGAAAACCTAGTAATTAGAAAATTTTGCTGAATTAAAAACCCAAAACAGTACAAGAAAAGTAGAATGTTCTCCATGCCCTGCATCATCAAAAAAGAAGAAAATACCGATGTCTTCATTCTATCTTTGCATTTCATTCTTGTCCTGAAACTGTAATATTTATATGAAATGTGGATCTAAAGTCAGACTGAGATACGTATAATATAAATTAGCAGCAACATTGTAATGGCAAAGATGTGTGCAGAGCTCCCTGGATGTGACACTGTCAAGTGTTTCTGGTGGTCGAGGCAGCTTCGTGCAATGAAGTTCCCGGGTGCTGAAAACTTAGGTGACGTTAGATGAACTGTTCATAAGCTTGGGGGAATTTGTATGTCGTCGATGCTGTGCTCAGTCTGATATCAGTGAAGTTAATGAGATACGCTTCCAATGTTTACATTCAAAGTGGCGTTGTAGTTTAGGACAGTTATTACCAGGGCAAAACAGTCTCCGCTTGCCCCAAACAGCTGGCTATATGGCACGGCTTTCTAGCAGCGTAGTTAGACATCCCCAACCCTCTTGCAAAAGGGAAATTGAAAGTCAACGGGGTATCTGGACTCCCGAGACAATATTATTTTTTTTTTTAAATGTAGGAAGAGGTATGTCATACCTGTCAGTATTTGGAAGTGGGGTTAAAATCTCGGGTGTTTTACTACTTACGAACACGTGAGAATATGAAGATGACAATGCTGAAGATGAGGATATTCTGATTATGATTACCACAAAATGGTGATAGTTAGACTAGTTGAAAAATTTTATATAAATTAATTAGATTTAAATACACATGTATTGGTGATAAACATTTTATTTAAATTTCATTATGTTAATGAAATTTAAATTTAAAGCTTTCGGTTTTATTTTCACTTTATGTCTAATAACATTCTTTTGCTCTGAGTTAAATAGAACAAAAGTTATCAAAAAATATTTATTTTATATGGTTGTCATGTATTCTCACAGTTAATCATCAGTGTTTTAGTCAACACTAGAAGATATCAATATACTCAATGTATACAACCGACACTGGCTCTTGAACTTCTTTTTTTACACCTAGATATCAAAAAGCAATATACACAGGAACAGTATTTTGTATGAAGATATTTGAAATATTTGTTATGAAGTTTAAAGAAATTTGTGTTTAAGGTACTGGCTCATAAAAAGATATAAAAGGCTTAGAATAAAAGTAAATAATGTTAAATGACATTATTTTTTCTTTAGAAACCCGTTAATTATCTAAAATATGATTTTGTCATTTACATTACGTATAAAAAAATTTTTCCCTTTTTTTAAACCCGTCGGCCCGTTTCCCACCAAGGCGGGGGGGCCCCAAAAGGAAAAACAAAAATTTCCCCTTTTTAAAAATGGATGATAATAATGATGGCAGCCACGGATGACGACGGCTTCTTGTCAGTGTAACTACACTGAAACTATGCTACACTGCAAAAACAGTCTATCGTGCAGTTTTGAGTTCCATGTAGATGTTTTCAGAAAATACCAATAAAACGTGTCCTCAGCTGGCAACGGGGGGTCAATCGGACTGGCTGTGGTCATCCAACAAAATAAGCATACTCTTGGATGTCACTACCGCCCGCCTCCCGGGTGGGTTCAAATATCTTTGGGGGTTAAATCACCCCACGTTAGACCAAACAAGATGAAAACTTTGCCAGTTGGATTATTGTCACACCTGCGTCATTATGTACTGGAGTGCGATAAAATTAATGAATTCGAGCAACTCACTCGAAATGTTCAAGATATGTCAAGTATTTTATCCACAGTTGTATTTACAGCCCATTCGGGAAAAAATCCCTGACTTTGCTCACTGTAAATAAACATTACCACCCCGGTGTGGTATCCCCTAATTGTGCTCCCCTAATTGTGCTCACCTAATTGGGTTGCGGGGGTCGATACTCAGCTCTGGCCCGCCTCTTCGTTCCGCTACGGGGTCTTTGCTCCCCCTCCCATGGCTTTTCATATTATCTTAAAACTATTATGGTTGCCTCCACTATATCGTTCCTAGACTATTCCACTTCCTGAGTGTGTGGGTGTGTATAGGGGTTTGTGTGTGGGTGTGTATGTGTGTTTATGTGTTTTATGTGTGGGGGCCCCAACAATTTATTTGCCCCAAAAACTCATTACAGTTGCCCCGGGGTGTAGACTAGTAAATTGCTCATTGCTTTAAATTTTTTTAGTTGCAACCATTATAAACGTAAGTAAGTAAATTTACTTACAGTTTTTAAATTTGAAACTTGTGAGTTCATTACCTTTGTACCTTGTTCTCTATAAAAACTTTGGGGCCCAGTCTCGGACCCATTATACCTCTATAATCTGTAAATATTTTGTAACGTCATGATTGTGCCCAGATCTACCTGATTCTTTCCTTTGTAACTTGCTCAGCTATCAAAATTTTGAGGTCAGTCCCTGGACCCATTATTACCTCTGTAATCTTTTGACTACCGCTCACAGGATGGGTATGGGGTCCATAATAAAAATAAAACTAACTCACTGACTAAGTACGGGGCCAGGAGCTGTGAATCGACCCCCAACCCCCCCCAGGTAGTACATGTAATAAATTTTGATGTAAACGAGGGGTGGGAACACCAGACTTTAACAATTTTGAATAGAGAAAAGGGAGAGGGGGAGAGAAAAAGAAGTTTGGGGAAATTTTATATTTTTAGGCATAATGCTGAATTACTATACTAAAACACACACACACCCACACACACTTGGGTTTTCCCCAAGGTGTAAGGAGACAAAAAATAAGTGCCTTGGGGAAAGGAAAAAATCAGAAGGCAAAGGACCCCCGGAAAATATGATTGTCAAAAAGCCAGAAACAGTATGCAAATAAGGATGGAGGATCAGCGCATTTCAAAAAAAAACTAGCATCGAAAATCAAGTCTGACCGAAACTGCTGTATGCCCCTTAGGAGGGCAACAGTCAAAGACCATGATCAGGCTGAGGAAGAAGGTGGGAACTCCGAAACGATCAACAGCTATGTGAGGAGCTCAAAACGAGATTTAAAGGGAATATTTACAATGGAGACAGGAAGGACTCTGGGAAGACAGAACAAGGGGGCACCAACAAAAATTCCAAAAAGTGTTTGATGACATACATCAGAGGAGGAAGTGAAGAAGCTGCTAATGACCTTGATACCTCAAAGGCGAGGGGCCGGACATCTTCCCCTGGGTCCTTAGAGAGGGGGCAGAGATGTTTTGTGTGCCACTAAAAATCTTCAACACCCCCTTGAAACTGGGCAGCTACCGAGGGATGGAAGACGAAAAGTAGTTCCCCTTTTTTGAAAGGGCAGAAACAGGGTTAAATTATAGACCAGTGTCATGCGTGTATAGTATG
>WNWK01038489.1:0-17914 GCA_009830355.1 Cherax destructor | reverse complement strand
CTTTAAAAAATGACCCCGGTTTTTAATTTTTGGAGAATTTTATTGCCCAAAAAAATTTTTAACATAACCATTGCATTTGATTAAAACCCGCTTTTTGTATTGGAAAGACATTTAATCGGCATGAGAAAGGGATTGTGTGGCCCACAACGGATTTATCGCCCGCCAGGGGTTTTCAAGCATGAGAAAGGATGCTGTGGGGTAAACATGAGACAGGATTTGTGGGTGGTCAAATGAAAAAAGGATGTTGTGTTCAAAGGGAACAGTGATCCCGGTTTTTGTCAAGTTTGGGAGACAGTGATCCCGTGTTCGCAGAAAATGATGGGTCGTTTGAGACAGTGTTTGTTGTGGGGTCGGGCATGAGACAGTGATGCTGTGTGGTCAAGCAGCATGAGACAGTGACCCCGGTTCAATGAGACAGTGAGTTGTGAGGCTTTTAAAAAGGATCCCGGTTCAAGATGAGACAGGAGCTGTGTGGTCAAGATGAGACAGTGATTGGTTCAAGCATGAGAAAAAGGATGCTGTGTGGGCAACAGACAGGGGAGCCGGGTTTTCGGAGGGAGACAGTGCCCCCCGGGTGTGGTAAACATGAGACGGGAGGGCCCGGTTTTTTGGCATGAAAGTGATGCTGTGTTAAAATGAGACAGGGGATGCTGTGTGGTCAAGCCAAAAGTGCCGCTGTGGGGGCGGATGAGACAGTGATGCCAGGGTCCATGAAAAAAGGATCCCGTTTTTACATCTCATGAGATGAAACAAAAAAAATTACACGAAATGGGTCCCCGCACATTACTCCCTAATAAAAAACAATGTGTAAAAAAGTAATTTTTTATGGAGGGGAAGCAGGACGCAAAATTTAATTTTTCCCAGATTAAAACAATTATATTTTCCCTCGGGATGTTTTCAAATGGTTGGATGTACAGACACATAATGTTCAAATATGTGTCTCTGTCTACATTCTTTGCATTACAAGCGATTGAGATCTTCATACAAAGTGAGCCGTCATAGATACTAGTAGATTAGCTTTAATTTAGTAGTGACAAAATCTTCTGATCTGTTGATGTTATAACTGTCTCCATAAACAAGTTTTACTTGACACACTTCATTATGATGAACAATGGATCTCTAAGTTTCTGTCTCTTCTGTTCTATTTAAACTCTTTCGGCAGTTCGTTTCCAACAATAGTGTTTAAAGTGTTTTGAGACAAACTATAAATATACTTGACATTCTCTAAGTTTAATGCAAGTTTAGTCATGGAACTTACCATGCTCCTGGAGTCCTGTGTGAGAGAGAATCTCCAGAAGTTCAACTATAATTCGTTTGTCAATAATTTATGCACATGAAATCACCTATTTGTACTCACCTATTTGTGGGTGGGATCCACCTCTTCGCTGGCCGTTACTACGTATACTGATCCAAGAGCTTTATCGTACCTCTTCTTAAAGCTATGTATGGATCCTGCTTCCACTGCATCACTCTCCTGATGACGAACTCTTTGATTGAAGAAATACTTTCTAACATCCCAGTGATTTATCTGAGTTTTCTACTTTTAGTTGTTACCCCTTGTTGCTGGGTTTCATCTCTCTCAAACATTCTGTTCTCTCCCAAAATTGTAATCTTGGGTAAAAAATATGATCTTACAAGGTAATGTTTAATGGCAACGAGTAACTTAGAACATCGCCACGTACAACGTTATCATGTACAACGTTGGCATATATAACATTACCATATAAAACATTGCCACATAGTATAACGTTGACACATGTAGGTCATTTGTAAAAACTTATCACAATGTCACTACGTACATCGTTACCACGTACGTTGCTCCGTACGTTAGCAAGTACGGTATCATATAAAACGATATCATGCACGTTATCACGCACAACGTTATGGTGCATAATACTACGAACAACTTTACGACGTTGTACGTAATCACGCACAACGCTACCCGATATAACATTAGCCCGTAAAGTGTTTTGACGTTCAACATTTCCACGTACAACAATCCCTCGTACAACGTTACCAGGTACAACGTCAATACGTACATTGTAATCACGTTCAACATTTCCACGTACAACATTTACACACACAAAGTACTAGCAGGAACAACAACAACAAGAATTACTGAGGCTGTCAGCTGGAAGACCGGAAGCGAACAATATCCATAAATTCCCGGGTTAATTAAAATCCTCACTTTAAAACAGCAGGATGCTAATTTCTGGTTCCAGCGTCCAGATTGCTAGTGAAAACTGAACCTTCCAGAAGTGACGTTAAATGCGAGTTAGCAAGTTCTTAAAAGTGACCTTAATGACCGTTAGCAAGTTTGCAAAAGTGATCTTAATTGAGCGTTAACAAGCTTCTAGAAGTGACCTTAACTGAGTGTTATCAAGCTTCTAGAAGTGACCTTAACTGAGTGTTATCAAGCTTCTAGAAGTGACCTTAATTGAGTGTTAGCAAGCTTCTAGAAGTGACCTTAAGTGAAGGTGAGTAAGCCTCCAGAAATGACCACAAGTAAACGTAAGTAAGGACAAAGAAAGACCTTATGTGAACGTATTCAAAATTCCTGAAAAAAAATATCTAAGTGACCTTGATAAAACTTGT
Source organism: Cherax destructor (assembly GCA_009830355.1). Taxonomy (NCBI): domain Eukaryota; kingdom Metazoa; phylum Arthropoda; class Malacostraca; order Decapoda; family Parastacidae; genus Cherax; species Cherax destructor. Next base: position 15,319 of record WNWK01038489.1, on the reverse strand, counting down.
TTAAGTGGCCTTGATGAAAATTTCATGAGTGACCTTCAAGATTCGTTTGAAGGTCGTTGCTGGTCCAGCTAACCAGACACCACTACAAGTGTTCTCATAATCGTTCCAAACATCCATACGTCAGAGCTGACACTCATCCTTACAATCTAGAGTTGTTACGCAGCATCTTATGACGACTAAACCCTCAAGGGAGGTTCCTTGATGCTGGTGAGGGGCTCTTGATATAGGGAATTAGATCTGTGCTCCGGTTCCCTGAATTAAGCCTGAATACCTTCCACATCCCCCTCCCACAGGCGCTGCATAATCCTACGGGTTTAGCGCTCCTCCTTGATTATAATAATAATATGACGACTAAACATATAATGTTTATCATCTCTTTCACACACTTAGGCCTACCATTAATAAGACTTTGCCAGCAACATTATAGATGCTATTGACTCAATGGAAAAAGAATAGTGTCAGCAATAACTGGAACTTCAGATGTGGGCCACAGACCATTTAAATTACGGTATGGACCACAAACTATACACGCAAAAAGGGGAATAAACGTTCAGAATTAAACGCTTCCTATATTTCCCAGGGTACGTTGTTGCTAGACGTATAATAAAAATGGCTTTAGTAATTTATCTGTAGTTAAAATCGTGTTTCAGCTCAACGTAATATACCTAACTTAAATAATCTTAAAGTAATTTAAAAAATGTGAGAAAATTAGGAAACAATAAAGAAGACTGAAAACTGAGGGGAGGATGAGAGGCCAGGAGGTGAGGGGAGGATGAGAGGCCAGGAGATGAGGGAAGGATGTGAGGCCAGGAGATGAGGGGACGATGAGAGGCCAGGAGATGAGGGGAGGATGAGAGGCCAGGAGATGAGGGGAGGATGAGAGGCCAGGAGATGAGGGGACGATGAGAGGCCAGGAGATGAGGGGAGGATGAGAGGCCAGGAGGTGAGGGGAGGATGAGAGGCCAGGAGATGAGGGGAGGATGAGAGGCCAGGAGGTGAGGGAGGATGAGAGGCCAGGAGATGAGGGACGATGAGAGGCCAGGAGATGAGGGGACGATGAGAGGCCAGAGATGAGGGGAGGATGAGAGCCAGGAGATGAGGGAGGATGAGAGGCCAGGAGATGAGGGGACGATGAGAGGCCAGGAGATGAGGGAGGATGAGAGGCCAGGAGGTGAGGGAGGATGAGAGGCCAGGAGTGAGGACGATGAGAGGACAGGAGATGAGGGAAGGATGAGAGGCCAGAAGATGAGGGGACGATGAGAGGCCAGGAGGTGAGGGAAGGATGAGAGGCCAGGAGATGAGGGGAAGATGAGAGGCCAGGAGATGAGGGACGATGAGAGGCCAGGAGATGAGGAGGATGAGAGGCCAGGAGGTGAGGGAGGATGAGAGGCCAGGAGGTGAGGGGACGATGAGAGGCCAGGAGATGAGGGTAGGATGAGAGGCCAGAAGATGAGGGGACGATGAGAGGCCAGAAGATGAGGGGAGGATGAGAGGCCAGGAGATGAGGGGAGGATGAGAGGCCAGGAGGTGAGGGGACGATGAGAGGCCAGAAGATGAGGGGAGGATGAGAGGCCAGGAGGTGAGGGGACGATGAGAGGCCAGGAGGTGAGGGAAGGATGAGAGGCCAGGAGATGAGGGAGGATGAGAGGCCAGAAGATGAGGGAAGGATGAGAGGCCAGGAGGTGAGGGAGGATGAGAGGCCAGGAGATGAGGGAGGATGAGAGGCCAGGAGGTGAGGGAGGATGAGAGGCCAGAAGATGAGGGAGGATGAGAGCCAGGAGGTGAGGGGAGGATGAGAGGCCAGAAGATGAGGGAGGATGAGAGGCCAGGAGGTGAGGGAGGATGAGAGGCCAGGAGGTGAGGGAGGATGAGAGCCAGGAGGTGAGGAGAGGATGAGAGGCCAGAATATGAGGGAGGATGAGAGGCCAGGAGGTGAGGAGGATGAGAGGCCAGGATGAGGGAGGATGAGAGGCCAGGAGGTGAGGGGAGGATGAGAGGCCAGAAGATGAGGGAAGGATGAGAGCCAGGAGGTGAGGGAGGATGAGAGGCCAGGAGATGAGGGAGGATGAGAGGCCAGAAGGTGAGGGAGGATGAGAGGCCAGGAGGTGAGGGAAGGATGAGAGGCCAGGAGGTGAGGGGAGGATGAGAGGCCAGAAGATGAGGGAAGGATGAGAGGCCAGGAGGTGAGGGAGGATGAGAGCCAGAAGATGAGGGGAGGATGAGAGGCCAGGAGGTGAGGGAGGATGAGAGGCCAGGAGATGAGGGGAGGATGAGAGGCCAGGAGGTGAGGGGAGGATGAGAGGCCAGGAGGTGAGGGAAGGATGAGAGGCCAGAAGATGAGGGGAGGATAAGAGGCCAGGAGGTGAGGGAAGGATGAGAGGCCAGAAGATGAGGGGAGGATGAGAGGCCAGGAGGTGAGGGAGGATGAGAGGCCAGAAGATGAGGGAGGATGAGAGGCCAGGAGGTGAGGGGTGGATGAGAGGCCAGGAGGTGAGGGAGGATGAGAGGCCAGGAGATGAGGGGAGGATGAGAGGCCAGGAGGTGAGGGGAGGATGAGAGGCCAGAAGATGAGGGGAGGATGAGAGGCCAGGAGGTGAGGGGAGGATGAGAGGCCAGGAGGTGAGGGGAGGATGAGAGGCCAGGAGGTGAGGGGAGGATGAGAGGCCAGAAGATGAGGGGAGGATGAGAGGCCAGAAGATGAGGGGAGGATGAGAGGCCAGGAGATGAGGGGACGATGAGAGACCAGAAGATGAGGGGAGGATGAGAGGCCAGGAGATGAGGGAAGGATGAGAGGCCAGGAGGTGAGGGGAGGATGAGAGGCCAGGAGGTGAGGGGAGGATGAGAGGCCAGGAGATGAGGGGAGGATGAGAGACCAGGAGATGAGGGGAGGATGAGAGAGCAGGAGATGAGGGGAGGATGAGAGGCCAGGAGGTGAGGGAGGATGAGAGGCCAGGAGGTGAGGGGACGATGAGAGGCCAGGAGGTGAGGGAGGATGAGAGACCAGGAGATGAGGGAGGATGAGAGACCAGGAGATGAGGGGAGGATGAGAGACCAGGAGATGAGGGGAGGATGAGAGGCCAGGAGGTGAGGGGAGGATGAGAGGCCAGGAGGTGAGGGGAGGATGAGAGGCCAGGAGGTGAGGGGAGGATGAGAGGCCAGGAGATGAAGGGAGGATGAGAGGCCAGAAGATGAGGGGACGATGAGAGACCAGGAGATGAGGGGAGGATGAGAGACCAGGAGATGAGGGGACGATGAGAGACCAGGAGATGAGGAGAGGATGAGAGACCAGGAGATGAGGGGACGATGAGAGACCAGGAGATGAGGGGAGGATGAGAGACCAGGAGATGAGGGGAGGATGAGAGGCCTGAAGATGAGGGGAGGATGAGAGGCCAGGAGATGAGGGGAGGATGAGAGACCAGGAGATGAGGGGACGATGAGAGACCAGGAGATGAGGGGAGGATGAGAGACCAGGAGATGAGGGGACGATGAGAGACCAGGAGATGAGGGGAGGATGAGAGGCCAGGAGATGAGGGGAGGATGAGAGGCCAGGAGATGAGGAGAGGATGAGAGACCAGGAGATGAGGGGACGATGAGAGACCAGGAGATGAGGGGAGGATGAGAGACCAGGAGATGAGGGGAGGATGAGAGGCCAGGAGATGAGGGGAGGATGAGAGACCAGGAGATGAGGGGAGGATGAGAGACCAGGAGATGAGGGGAGGATGAGAGGCCAGGAGATGAGGAGAGGATGAGAGGCCAGGAGATGAGGAGAGGATGAGAGTGCAGAAGGTAAGGTGAGATGAAGGAGCCATCAGGTGGGGGGACGATGAAGGAGCCATCAGGTGGGGTGACGATGAAGGAGCCATCAGGTGAGGGGACGATGAAGGAGCCATCATGTGAGGGGACGATGAAGGAGCCATCAGGTGAGGGGACGATGAAGGAGCCATCAGGTGAGGGGACGATGAAGGAACCATCAGGTGAGGGGACGATGAAGGAGCCATCAGGTGGGGGGACGATGAAGGAACTATCAGGTGAGGGGACGATGAAGGAACCATCAGGTGAGGGGTGGGAGGGGTGAGGGGAGTATGAAGTGTTGCCAGGTGTGTCAGTGTAGACTAGGTGGTGACAGTTGTCACCTCTGGTTCTGGTGGTCGACACAAACTGAGAACATCCAGCAGAATAATTTTGATGATACTAATCTCTTAAAAAAAAAAAAATTCACACTAAATTATTTTCAACCAATCAAATCCATGCTTAGTAAATATATAATTCGCCAAAAAAAATAATAATAAGCCGAGGAAAGTGGAGGTCCAAAGTTATAGATCCCTCAGTCTGGTTTATACACTGAGTGACAAATTTTCACCTTACTGAAGGTTCAGTGAAAGGCTCGTCAGTGTGACTTCCTTAGGCAGACTTCAGCTCTCTCAGAAAGTGTGTTGTTGTTGTTGTTGTTGTTGCAGCGCTGTGATGATGTCATTAAATACTATTTGAAGGTTATATTATTAACAAATTCTGCTTGAAATTTACAAATAATGGCTATGTTAAAAAATAGGAAAAACGATAATTTCGTTAATTTGTGATACAGAAGTGTACTGTGTCTATAATATAATGGTATATAATGCCGACAAGTTGATAATAATTACACGTGTGTAACAGTGAGGTATCTTTACTTCGAAACGTTTCGCCTACATAGTAGGCGTGTTCAGTCGAATATAAAGGAGGCAGAGAAGCACTGGATATATTCTGTTGTAATGTTTGTTACTTTGATTCAGTGTTAAATAAAAACAAAACTGTTTTCATTTTTACACAGTTACGACGTGAAATTATATGTTGCATATAACTGTCCAAATTGGAAATAACTGATGTCAAAAATATTTGGGTGTTATAGAATGTAAATACTTCCGACAAGATTGAAAATAAAACATTCCTACAACGTTACGAAATTTTAATGAGGAAATAAAGAGAGACAATACCGTGAGAGGAACTATACACAGATAACCAGCAGCACACTAGAGACGTTTCGGTCTGACTTGGAAAATTAAGTAGTCACATGGAGGCGCCAGGTGTCAGTAAGAAGGTAGCAGTGTTAGTGAAGACACCGGTCACTCGGCGGAGGTACCACTACTGTCTTATTACCACTTTTACCACTGTTACACTACTTTTTCTACTACTACTACCACTACCACTGCCACCACTACTACTACTACCACCCCCTCTACTACTACCACCCACTCTATTACTACCACTACTAGTACGACTACTGCTACTACCACCACCACTACAACCACCACCACCACTACTACCACCACCACTACCCATTACTACCTCCACCACTACTACTAACACCACTACCACCACTACTACTAACACCACTACTACCACCACCCCTACTACTACTAAGAATACCATTACTACTATCACCAATACTACTACTACCACCACCACCACTACTATCATCACCACCACCACTACTATACTACTACCATATTGATACTATTCCCTCCTCACGTTATACATCTCCAGTCCCCGCCTCCCTCTCATATATATTCAAGTTCTTTATTACTAGTTAATGCTCCAAGTCGAACCGAAACGTCGTCATAAATTTCAGTCTTGTATGTGCGAGATACTTGTTTACTGAGAAAATATTTTACCCCCAAGGGAAGGTTGACGAAATCCTGGTGGGCGTTCACCCACCAGGAACTTCAGCAACCGTCCCTGGTGGGCGTTCACCCACCAGGAACTTCAGCAACCGTCCCTGGTGGGCGCCCACGGGGGCATTGGAAGAGTCCCTGATGGTCGATACATCTCCCTGTTAACATTACATAACACTACACATAACGTTACATAACGCTACACATAACGTTACATAACGCTACATATAACGTTACATAACGCTACACATAACGTTACATAGCGCTAAACATGGGTCTTATATACAAGTCTGACACATTTGTTGACTATATATCCGTTATTAAGTATTGTATATAATATTATTTTAAATATATATTTTACACATCATTTTCAGTGCGCACAATAACCACCTGATGCGCAGTGCTAACCACCTGATGCGCAGTGCTAACCACCTGATGCGCAGTGCTAACCACCTGATGCGCAAGTGTAGTTCTGCCTCTACTCAAAGCCTTTTATGGCGCTTTTTATGACAACTTTCATGTTGCCATTTATGACGTCTCCTAATTTGCATTTCAAGAGATCTTTTATGAAATCTTTGTATAATATAGTTTATGAGATTTTATAATATATTTTTACGATGACGTTTATACGTTTTATGACGCCGTTTACGCTCTTGGTGGTGCTTTTATACGATCTTTTATACCTTTTTTGTTCCTAAATTCGATATATTTTATACTTTTCATGATATATTTTTTACCGTTTACGATAACTTCCGCCAGAGGCGATGTATGGAGAGTTACGCTGCTAAACACAACACAAAGTTTGACCCTCAAGGTATACTGTAACGTCAACATGCAAGGATGGGAGTCACTGCCACGTACATGCAAGGATGGGAGTCACTGCCACGTACATACAAGGATGGGAGTCACTGCCACGTACATGCAAGGATGGGAGTCACTGCCACGTACATGCAAGGATGGGAGTCACTGCCACGTACATGCAAGGATGGGAGTCACTGCCATGTACATACAAGGATGGGAGTCACTACCATGTACGTACAAGGATGAGAGTCCCTGCCACGTACATACAAGGATGAGAGTCACTGTCATGTACACACAAAGGTGGGTTCACTTATGCGTTCGCACTAAGATGGGGATGACTGCCACGTACACACAAGGATGGGTGTCACTGCTACGTACATAGAAGGATGGGGATCACTACCACATACACACAGGGATGTGTATCACTGCGACGTACATACAAGAATTGGAGTCATTGCTACGTACATATATAAGGATGGGAGTCACTGCTGGTACACACAAGGATGTTTATCATTGCCAGTATACACAAGGATGAGGATCACTACCACGTACACACAAAGATGTGGATCACTGCCAAGTACATACATGGATGGGGTGTCTTAAACTGAAGTCTCCAAGCAATAGTACTCTATATTTGGGACATTGATAGGTCTTCAAGACATTACTGGTTGTTTATATACAGTTATAATAACGAGCTTTAGATTTTCACTTTTAACAAGCAGAGCCTCGACAACATCATGGGTGGTATTAAGTAAGTCAGTGTATATGAGCGACTCACTAACATACAGATCAGCCTTCATCATCTCTCTTTTTGTTCTATTTTTTTTCCAGTTCGCATCAGAGTAGACTGTACCCTGGAATCCGTCCTCTGTTGTCAAGGGAACTGTGTGTGTGGAGACCGTTGATGAACGCTATTTTGTTGTTGTTACTCTGTTTAAGACCCCTGGATGTTTGCTAAAAGAAATGATGTTATGTTGTGCGCCGCTGTGCGGGGGCACCCAACACAGATATTAAAGCAACTTGTTTGCTTTAATATATGTGGCTCTGGTAAGCCATCTACTGAATTTGTTTGCAGTCCAGGATGTTCCAAGGTGGTGATATATTCTCGCTATTTCTTGTCATCCTTTTCCTTTACTTCCTTTTCATTGCTGCCTCTGTATGGTTGTAATTTCTACGTTCAGTTATACGATAATGTTGCCTAATACGTCTCGTTCACTTCACATTGAATGTTGTACAGTTTATTGTGTCATCTTAGGGTGGAAGTATGTGCAAGTCTTGGAATGACATGCTCCTTCATGCAAGACAGTGCGGCATTTACTTGAGTGGTCATATTGATGCTTTCCATTACCTTTTCTTGTTTTTTTAATGGCCCTGTCTTATTGTGTTTGGGTTGAGGACCTTGTGATTGTTAGGGACTCCTGTGCTACTATATATATCTCTAATGGAGTTTGTAGTAGAGTCTATAACAGAATTAGTACTTGAGCGGGAGGCTGCGGGGACAACTGTTCTGGTTACATGTACATATTCCAATGAGTCTCTCATGTCCGAGTCATCTGCTGGACTCACGAAATCGTAATGATACGATTGCAAACAAACCATAACACGGGCGAGGATTGAACTCGTGGCGAGTGAGTCGTAAAACTCTTGGCCAGCGCGTAAGCCACTGGGTTACGCCCTGGTCTGGAGTTTTACGACTCACTCGCCACGAGTTCAAACCCCACCCGTGGTATGGTTTTCTTTTTCATTTGCTGGAGTTTGAATATTTTGAATACTGTTATTAATGGCTTCTCTTTCACATTCCTACTCTGAGGAAGTCGCCTTTTGGGTTTGTTGGCTACCAGTTTCTGTAACTGCTTTTCCTCCCAGCTTTATATATCTCAGGTAGAACAACCCCGTGCCGTGATTACTGCTATTCAGTACCCTCCTTAGTACTTTCCGAATCCTCTTCGAGTCCCCATATTCTTATTGCAAATTCAAAAGCGCCATTTTAGAATAATATCATTTATGGAAGCAGCGGTGTTTACTCTTGTACAAGAAACATGGTGCTTAGACAAGCTTAAGTTATATGTAACTCATCTTGTTCTTTTCCCCAGGACCCCTTCACACGTTCCACAAGTATTCCTGTAATTAATTCTGTCAATATCACATTAACAATCTGGGATAGCCCAAAAATTCTAACTCTATATTAGATATACCCAAGCATCTGACAACTCTTTATCCTAGGCACATGAGTACCACTTTTCCCGGTACGCTTGCTCTATTAACTAATGCTACACTATTTTAAGTTACTTTGCTACAGCATTAGTTTGTTGTGCCTTATAGGCAGGCGGTGGTGTGGAGGAGTGGCAGACTTCACAATGTGGTGTGTAGTGACAGGCAGGCGGCAGACGCGGCAGCATTCGTGTCAGTGATGAGGTGACAGTTTTTGAGGGCTTGCAGGCGTTGGTAGAGTGGGTGAGCGGTGGACATGAATGGCGGGCGTGGGCGTGGACGGTGGAAGGAAGGTGGGCAACTGGGGGCAGGACGGGGAGTTGACTAAGGCAGAAGGGAACACCTCACCCCATTGGACTGGATGAGGTAGTATCCCAGGTCTTGTCCAGCTGGTGACCCGGAGAAATCTCCCATTGATAGAGAGAGATGCAGTTTGTGGGAGGGAGGTGAGTACCACCTTCTTCCTCACATAAACAGCACCCAGGATGTTGTTCACACACGTGATTACTACTGCATTTACCTCACTATTTAATATCATTATTTATTCCCTTTTGTTTTTATAGATATATTGCTACGTTGAAGTAGGTATATTGAACCTTTCAATAATTTCTGTTCTCTTATTTTTTAAATTATGTACATAAAACCTCACTATTGTCACTCAGTTGCCTCACTTTATTACTGCTTTGTACACTGCAGATATTACATAGTTCAACTTCAATTTATGTGAATCTTTTAACATGTGGCAGCAACTCTCTGGGAGTTTATCCACTTTGTCGGGGATGGGGGGGGAAGGGGTAGGGGGTAGATGAGGACAACTGGTCACATTACAAAAAGCACTGCACTTCACTCTAGCCAAGTATTCCAATATCATCATCATCATCACATAAACAGATGGTTGGTAGTCTCTGTCAAAGACGAAGGTACAAGAAAACAAGCCTGGCTATCCTACATGGTATAAGGAAACGCATAAGCCAGGATATCCTACTTACCTGGAGAGGGTATCGGAGGTCAACGCCCCCTCGGCTTGGTCTGAGACCAGGCCTCGTGGTGGATGAGGTTATGATCAACCAGGCTGTTACTGCTAACCGCACGCAAACTGACGTACGAACCACAGCCCGGCTGGTCAGGTACTGACTTTAGGTGCCTGTCCAGTGCCTTCTTGAAGACAGCCAGGGGTCTATTGGTAATCCTCCTTATGTATGCTGGGAGGCAGTTGAACAGTCTTGGGCCACGGACACTTATTGTGTTGTCTAACAGTGTACTCGTTGTGCCCCTGCTTTTCATTTGTGGAATGTTGCATCTCTTGCTGAGTCTTTTCTTTTCATAGGGAGTAATTTTCGTGTGCAAGTTTGGTACTAATCCCTCTAGGATTTTCCAAGAGTATATTATCATTTATCTCTCTCGCCTGCGTTCCAGGGAATACAAATCAAAGGCCTTCAACCGTTCCCAGTAATTTAGGTGCCTTATCGTACTTATGTGTGCCGTGAAAGTTCTTTGTACACTCTCCAGGTCAGCAATTTCGCTTGCCTTGAATGGGGCAGTTAGTGTGCAGCAGTATTCCAGCCTAGAGAGAAAAGCAATTTAAACAGAATCATCATGGGCTTGAAGGTTCTCATTATACATCCTATCATTTTCCTAGCAGATGCGGTAGACACATTGTTGTGGACTTTGAAGGCGAGATCCTCTGACATTATCACTCCTAGGTCTTTCACTTTACTTTTTTGCTCTATTGTATAGTTAGAATTTGTTGTATACCCTGATACATTTTTAATTTCCTCACGTATTCCATATATGAGTAGTTGAAATTTCTCTTCATTGAACTTCATATTGTTTTGAGTGGCCCATTTGAAGATTTGGTTGATGTCCGCTTGAAGTCTTGCGGTGTCTTCGATGGAGGTCACTGTCATGGCAATTCGGGTGTCATCTGCAAAGGAAGACGCGAAGCTGTGGCTTACATCTCTGTCTATGTCAGATATGAGAATGAGGAATAGGATGGGAGCGAGTACTGTCTTGTGGATCAGAGCTTTTCACTGTAGCTGCCTCAGACTTTACTCTGTTTACTATTACTCTTTGTGTTCTATTTGTCAGGAAGTTATAGAACCATCTACCAACTTTTCCTATTATTCCTTTATCATACATTTTGTGCGCTATTACACCATAGTCACACTTGTCGAAGGCTTTTGCAAAGTCTGTGTACACTACATCTGCATCCAGGACCTTGTCATAGTGGTCCAGTACCTGGGACAGGCAGGTGTTGCCCTGGGTTGTGAAATTCATAGGCATCTAGGTGGTTGGCGATCTTGCTTCTTAGAAACGTTTCAAAGATTTTTATGATAGGGATGTTAGTGCTATCGGTCTGTAGTTCTTTGCAATTGCTTTACTGCCACCTTTGTGGAGTGGGGCTATGGTACAAGGAAACGTATATGCCAGGATATCTTAAAACGAAAAAAAATCTATTTGTATCAGGAAAAGTGAATATAATGAAACAAAAATTAAAAATGTACCACGAAACTTAACAAAGTTGAAAAATAATAATAAATATACCAGGAAAACTGAAGAAAATTGAACAAAAAATCAATATTGTACCAGGAAACTGATCATAACTGAACTAAAATCAATAATGTACCAGGAAAACTGAACATAATTGAACAAAAATATATAATGAACCAGGAAAACTGTGTATAAATGAAAAAAACAATTTGTATCAGGAAAAGTGAATATAACTGAACAAAAATCGATAATGTGCCAGGAAAACTGAACATAACTGAAGAAAAATAAATATTATACCAAGAAAACTGAACACAATTCAACAAAAATCAATAATGAGCTAGGAAAACTGAACATTGCAGTACCTACTACTGTATGCAGCCAGGCATCTATACTGAACTTTTCCAAAATATTTGACATGTCCAGTCATACTATTAAATTAAATTCAAGCTAAGGATTAACAACTTTGCAGAGAGGAAAGATACTTTTTTTTGCCCTTTTAACTAACTGCTGCACCGGTAAGTAGTTAGATTGAATAACGTATGACTAGTATTCCTACCAAAACATTTCTGTAGTTTAGTTTAATATCTTTATTTGGCACCCCATACACATCCTCTACTGCATTTCTGCATAATGTATATATGTTGTTATGTCTTGTATTATCTGCATTATTATTATTATTATTATTATTATTATTATTATTATTATTATTATTATTATTATTATTATTATTATTATTATTATTATTGGTTGGTTAACGAGGTTTAAAGATTATCGAGTACTCTAGGGTCATGTAACTTTCTTTCCACCAGAAAAGAATACTTTAATACCTAAAATTGAAATTAAACTACTCTCATCACATATATACCTCAATTATTTATATTATTATTATTATTATTATTATTATTATTATTATTATTATTATTATTATTATATTGTTGTTTTTGTTGAACGTAAATACAACATGTCTATATATGCCTTTCGTGGGTTAACCTACATAATTTATAATATAATGCTACAGTATGTATATAATAACCAAGGGATACGTCATACATTTCTATAAATTTTAAAATAACAGTTTGTAAACAAATCAGGAAATTTAAACTTTATAAATATTGAGTTATTTTTTTAATGAGAATTACATGCACTGCCACACCCATCACCCAGACTGGTTTTGCTCTCACAGATGGCTTTCATGGCATATTCCATTAAGTTGGTTTTCCTGTCATGCACCATCACATAAAATGGCTTCTGTGTCATACACCATCAAACAACATGGCTTCCCTGTCATAGTCCATCATTCTGGATGACTTTTCAGTCATGCTCCATCACACAGGAATGTTTTTCCCGTTATTACCATCACACAGACATACACCATCACATGGGATGGTACTCCTGTCATGCTTCACCACACTTGATGAATTTCCTTTCATATTCCATCACATAAGATGGTTTTCCTTTTCCTCTTATAGTATGCTCCATTACACATAATGTACCTGTCATACTCCATCGCATAGGATTTTTCCTGTCATACTTCAGCATACAACATAGTTTACCTTTCGTATTCTGCCACAATGTGACTTTCCTGTCGTATTCTATCACACAATAGTTTTACAGTCGTATTCCATTTTACAACATAAAATTATAACAATAACAATAATAATGATAACAACAACAACAACAACAACAAATTGTATGACACAATTGTTTTCCTGTCATAATCCATCTCACAACTTTCCTTTCTTATCCATCACACAGAACGAGTTTTCCTGTCATAGTTTGACATGAAACTGAGGGAGAGTGACACCAGTCAGTCCATCAATCATCATTCTGTGACGCAGGAGGAGCCACACGTCTATGGTGTATGCAGCAAAATAAGGAGACTCTAGGATATCACTACCGCCTGGCTCCGGTTGGGTTACCAGTATCTCTGGCAGGTTAAATCACTACCACCAGATGTAGATCAAACGAAATGTAAACTTTGCTAGATGGACAAATGTCACACCTTACGTTATTATGTAATTAATGAATTCAGGGACATCTCAGAAATATTCAAGAAATGTCAAAGTATTTTATCAGCAGTAGTATATTTAAAACCATTCTGGAAAAATACCCTGACTTGGCCACTATGAATAACGTATAACCACTTATTTTTTTTGTATGTGTGTGACCTACTTCACGTCTGCTTAAAAATCTCATTTACGACTGCAACCAGATATAAACATGTAAATAGTTCACTACTACTGTAACTTGTTTAGCTATCAAAACTTTGCGGCCCAGTCCCTGGACCCATTATGTACCTCTGTAATCTTTCGACTACCGCCACAGGATGGGTATGGAGCGCATAATTAAGACATTAAACTAAAATTAACTTGTGATAGTGTATCATACAAAATGCTTTTCCTGTCCTACTCCATCACAGGGTATTGATTTTATACATGAAATGATGAAATATGTTAGACTGAACTTGAAGCGTACGGTAGAGGAGGAATTAAAACAGAGGATAAAGTCGTCAGCTCACACACTGAGGAACAAGAATCAATTCTCGGCCAGTCGCAGTGTTATTAATTGCTTAAAAGCACTCGTTCGTGGATGCATTAATATGTATATGTATGTATATATATATATATATATATATATATATATATATATATATATATATATATATATATATATATATATATATATATATATATATATACACAGAAATAGAGAGCAAGAGACAGAGGGAGAGAGTGAGAAGGGTAAGAAAGAGGGAGGGGGATTATGGAGGGGGTGTTGAGGTAGGAAGGAGTGTAAGAGTAAGGGTAAGGGTAAGGGTTAGGGGGTATCATTACCATCATACCAAGGACAGTTAACTATGCCGTATATTATCCAATGAACACTTTTCACTTTTCTGTACCTGTTTCGTTTTATTTACTGCACCTTTAAGTCTGTATGGCCACAAAAGTCTACTGAGGGGAAAAACCTGTTTTCCCTCGCACTCCACATTAGAAAGTTATTAATTCATGATGCTTTCCATTAAAGGTAAATCTTTACTGAGCTCTTCTTCTACTCTCATTACAATTACATCTTTGTTGGAATGTAATAGTAAGTTAAAACTTGCTGTTCTGCAATACTCAGCCAGCAGTTTAAAATGTTGCTAACTGCCTGGCACGCCAGTGTAACCTATTTACATTTTTAATGTTTCATATAATATTCACGAGATTAGTTTACTAAACTGTAATGTTTCACTTTTCATGTTTGCTGACGTAACCCCACTGCTTCCAAGGTATCAATGTCCTGCAATGATCCACTGAAACTACGGAGCCGACACACGTCTGAGTTCAATAGAAAACAAAGAGAATATTATATCTTTAATCTTACTTCACTTGAGAATAAATTAAATATTTCTTACCGTTATTGATGCTGCAAACAGATTATTCAAAGGAATTGCGCATTCATCAAGTATATAAAAAAGAGAGATATTGAGCGTGAGCTCTGGCAGGATAAGTATCTCCAGAATCATCTAATACTATACTATAATGGTAAATGAGCTCAGTAAAGTACAGTTCTACTGAAAGAAAAAAGAGCTGAAATAAATCATCTTGAGAGAGAGCCAGTGTGAGGGAAGACGTAAAGAAGCTGTAAGACTCACAGTACATTGACCTTTAAGATCATTCAGAATTCTTTGACAATAGAAAGTTAAATGCACCCATACTAGTTCTCACAATCCAAAACAATAAAGCGAAAGTATGAAAATTCACTCAAGTCAACATACAAACACCAGAATAAAGATTACTGAGTGAAAAATAATCCATATTAATATAAGAATTAAAATATTAATTTTAAAAGATTAATACAAAAGTTCTTAAGTCCTTTCAACTACTGTGGCGTTAAGTTTCAAGCAGTTACCATGTGCTTCACAGTCAGCAACACACCACGACTGTGCTTCACAGTCAGCAACACACCACGACTGTGCTTCACAGTCAGCAACACACCACGACTGTGCTTCACAGTCAGCAACACACCACGACTGTGCTTCACAGTCAGCAACACACCACGACTGTGCTTCACAGTCAGCAACACACCACGACTGTGCTTCACAGTCAGCAACACAACACGACTGTGCTTCACAGTCAGCAACACACCACGACTGTGCTTCACAGTCAGCAACACACCACGACTGTGCT
>WNWK01038488.1:0-15000 GCA_009830355.1 Cherax destructor | reverse complement strand
GGTAAACGAAGCAAACATCGTAAGTCACAATAAAATTTCTTACGTTATAAATATCGGTTATCGAAAATAACGTAAGATGATAACATCGTAAGTCGGGGTTCCACTGTATATATGTATGTATATATATATATATTATATATATTATATATTATATATATTATATATATTATATATATATATTATATATATATATATATATATATATATATATATATATTTATTTATTTATTTATTTATTTATTTGTCTGTCTCGTGACTTGCTTTTCGTTGGTGGTATTTTGCATCATCTGCTAATCCTTTTGCTTTCACAGGGGGTAATTTTCATGTGGAGATCTGGGGGGGGTCAAATCTCCAGAATTTTCCAGGTGGAAATTATGATGCATCTTTCTTGCCTATGTTCCAAGGTCTACTGTTCAAAGGACTTGGTGTTCATAGTAATTAAGTTGCTTGACCCAGTAATTTAGGTGCTACTGAATACAGTGGACCCCCGGTGTTCGTCCATTTTTCGTAAAAGAATGCTGTTCAATTGCCATTACCAACCGAATTTATTCCCTTAAGAAATAATGTAAAGTAGACTAGTCCTTTTAGACCCCCAAAACTACACTTATAAAAACATTTAAAAAAATACACTTACATAAAAGGGAGTGTTTTGAGCAGGACGAACACCGGGGGTCCACTGTATATGGGCAGTGAAGGTTCTCTACACTGCAGTTATGCTTGCCTTAAAAGGAGCCTTTAGAATACGACAGAATTCACGCCTAGAGAGAAAAAATGGCTTGAAGAGTGTCATCATTGGTTTGGCATATCTTGTTTTGATGCTTGAATGTAAAATCTTCTGACATTATCACTCCTAAGTCTCTCAAATTAAGTTTCTGATGTATTGCATGATTTGAGTTTGTTCACTATATTCCTCAATTTTTCATGGCAGTGACTGAAGTATGTCCTTAATGAACATTGTATTATTATCAGCAGCTCACTGGAAGACTTCATTTATATCAGCCTGGAGGTTTGATGTGTCCTCAATGGATGCCACTCTCATACACATTGTAGTAGCTATTATCTGCATAATCATACAATACTATGATTTATATCTTTGTTTGTCAGATATGAGAAAGATAATTGGGAGCTGAGTTTTTCCACTATTGGAGTCTCTGATTTCACACTGTTCACTATTACTCTGGGTTCTATTTATTAGGAAGTTAAATATCCATTTGGCCACTTTTCCAGTTATACTCCTTTTGTGTGCATTTTATTGTTACACCATGGTTGCACTTGTTGAAGGTTTTTGCAAACTCCTAGGTACACTACATAGTGTCTCATGGCTTGGTTAGCAGTGCACTTGCCTCACACACTGAGTGTCCATAGTTCAATTCCAGGTATGAGTGGAAATGTTGGGCATTTCCTTACACCTGCTGTCCCTGTTCACCTAGCAGCAAGTAGGTACAGTGGTACCTCGGTTAACGATATTTTTTAGTTCCAGAATGCTGTTCAAGTGCCATTACCAAACGAATTTATCTCCATAAGGAATAATGTAAAATAGACTAGTCTTTTTAGACCCCTAAAAATGCACTTACAAAAGCATTTAAAAAAATAAACTTACATAAAAGGGACTGTTTGGGGACCATCGTTAACCGAGGTACCACTGTACTTGGGTGTTAGTCGACTGGTGTGGGTTGCATCCTGGGGGACAAGATTAAAGGATCCCAATGGAAATAAGACAGACAGTCCTTGATGACTCACTGACCTTTTGGGTGGTCAATCCTCCGGTTTAAAAATCCGAACAAATTTTATCTTTCATCTGTACAGTGGAACCTCGGATTTCGTCCGCACCAGATATCGTACGATTCAGATTTTGACCACATTTTTTTTGCCGAAATTTTGCTTCGGATTTCATACCTCGTCTTGAAAATTGTCCGTATCAAACGCGTCCGTCCGCCTGGGACGCCTCCACTCATGCGTATGTGTCAGTCTGGCTCTGTCACTTGTTGAGTGAGCATTCCCCAAGTGTTCAAGAAAAACAATGTCGTCAAGAGTAAGTTGTGTGTGATATGGAAAGCTAATAATAAGGCATGGGTCATGAGGCAAATTTTCATTGACTGGGCCCATGAAGTGTTTGGCCCGAGTGTGAAAATATACCTCCTGGAAAATAAATTGCCACTCAAGTGCCTCCTGGTACTGGACAATGCTCCTGCTCATCCTCCAGACTTGGAAGACCAATTGTTTAGGGACTTCAGTTTTATAAAGTGAAGTTCTTGCCTCCTAACACCACTCCTCTCATCCAGCCCATGGACCAGCAGGTCATTTCTAACTTCAAAAAACTCTACAAGAAAGCAATGTTTCAAAGGTGCTTTGAAGTGACCTCAGACACTGAATTGACCCTAAGAGAGTTCTGGAGGAATCACTTCAATATCCTCCATTTCATAAGCCTTATAGGTAAGACTTGGCAGTGAGTGACTTCCAGGACTTTGAACTCTGCTTGGAGAAAATTGTGGCCAGAATGTGTCCTCAACAAAGATTTTGAAGGCTGACCCTGTCGACCCTACGCCTGTTGTGGAATCTATTGTGTCTTTGGGGAAGTCCATGGGGTTGGATGGGAGTGGCCAGGATGTGGAAGAGTTGGTGGAGGACCACAGGGAAGAGCTAACCACTGAAGAGCTGCAAGACCTTCATCTGGAACAGCAACAGACCACAGCTTAGGAAATTGCTTCAGAGGGGAGAAGGTGCCTTCTTCAGTGATTAAGGACATTTGTGCGAAGTGGAATAAGGTGCAAACTTTTGTGGAAAAATATCACCCTGACCAAGCTGATACAAGCCGTATTTGCAACATGTTCAGTGACAATACATTGTCCCATTTTAGGCAAATCTTAAAGAAACGCCAGAAACAGAGCTCTCTGTACAGATTTTTAGTGCGACAGGGTCCAGTGCCAGTAACCTCAACTCCCTCTCCCTCCTTGCCTTCTTCAATACTCCAACAAGAGTTCAATAAAGGTATGTTATGTTCATTTATCATTAAAATTAGTCATTTATATTTATTTTTCATTGTTTTCCGTATGTAAAACTATAGTTATTCTTTAACTCTTTCAGGGTCCAAGGCCATTTTTGGAAGGGGTGCACCAGTGTCCAAGAATTTTCCAAAAAAAAAAAATTTCTTATTTTTTCATATGAAATGGTAGAGAATCTTTTTCTGAAGGTAATAAAACAAAAAGTACGAAATTTGGTTGAAAATTGACGAAATTATGCTCTCTCAAATTTTGATGTGTCAGCGATATTTACGCATCGGCAATTTTGCCGACTTTGACTCCCATTTTAGGCCAATTACATTATTCCAGTCAACCAAATTCTTAGCTATTTCACTAGTATTACTTCTATTATATCGATTGAGCACAAGAAATCGCCCAGTCAACTGTTTCAACTACAAAATAAAGTGATTGGAAATTGGTAATTTAGCCAATTTAACTCAACGTTCAAAATATTCCAATTTCAAAATAGGGTGCAGAATAAACAATGCAGGCATTCCTGGCACTAAACTAACATTTCGTCTGTTCATTAGTTACATTTTCAGTCTTTACAAGTGAATTCCATTTTTATTTTTTATTCACATAATGAATTTTTATTCAAACCAAAAAATGGAAGATTTACTGTTATGCAATATTGTAATAATTGTACAAATAATATCACCACATTTGTGAACGTATATTAGACCCACCGGCTGGCGCGTATTAACCCTTTGGGGGTTGGTGCCGTACTAGTACGTTTTACGAGCAGGGGTTGGTGCCGTACTAGTACGCGTAAATTCTAGCGGCCTCAAATTAAGTGGGAAACGGCTGGTAGTCCTACATATGAAAGAATGGGTCTATGTGGTCAGTGTGCGCAGTATAAAAAAAATCCTGCACCACACACTGCATAATGAGAGAAAAAAAAAACTGACCGTTTTTTTTGTTTAAAACAGCGACTTTGCAGTCTATTTTCGTATGGTATTTATTGATGTATTCTCGTTTTCTTGGTCTCATTTGATAGAATGGAAAATATATTACAGAAATAGAGATGATTGTGATTGGTTTGACAATGACAAGTACCTTGAAATTGAGCTCAAAGTAGCGAAAATGTTCGATTTTTGATGATGTTCAAGAGTAAACAAATCACACCATTCGTCCAATATACATCAACTGGCGAGTCTAATATTCATGCACAAGTGCTCTGATATTATTTATACCATTTATACAATGATGCAGTTGTATACATAACAGTAAATCTTCTATTTTTTGTGAGAATAAAAATTCAAAATGGAAAGCAAACGTAATTTACGAGGGGCCTGGAGACGTGGCTAATGAACAGAAGATGTTATTTTAGTGCCAGGAATGTCTGCCTTGTTTATTCTGGACCCTATTTTGAAATTGGCATCGTTTGAAATTTGTGTGAAATTGGCCAAATTGCCATTTTCTGACCACTATTTTGGGTAGTTGGAATTGGTAAATAGGCGGTTTCTTGTACTCAATCGATAGAAAAAATGGAGTTCTAGCGAAATAGCTATAATTTTAGTAGATTGAAACATTAGAATTTCCCGAAAATAGGGCTCAAAGTGGGCGAAATCGCCGATGCGTAAATGTCATCAATACCGCTAACTTCGCGAAAGCATAATTCCATTAGTTTTCGATCAAATTTCATAATTTTGGTGGCGGTATGATCGGAAAAAGATTCTCTATCATTCCAAAAGAAAATTTGTTTTTTTCCAAAAAAATATCGAACCCAGGAACAGGTTTCCGAGAAGGTCTGTTGACCCCCAAAGGGTTAAACGTGTGAGGTCATTTGTTTACTCTTGAACATCGGCAAAAATTTAACATTTCTGCTACTTTGAGCTCAGTTTCAAGCCATTTCCAGTACTAAAACCAATCAAAATCATCTCTATATCTGTAATATATCTTCCATTCTATCAAATGAGACCAAGAAATCGCAAATACATCTATAAAAAGTATACGATAAAACACTGCAAAGTCGCTGTTTTAATCCAAAATTACGGTTTCAGTTTTTTTTTCTCATTATGCACTGTGTGCTGCAGGATTTGTTTTATGTGGTGCACACTTACCACATAGATGTATTCTCTCATATCTAGGCCCAAATTTACCACTCAAAGCTTATCTGAGTGAGCTGAGCTCATGACGTAGAACTACGGTTTGGACCCAGAACTCAAAGCCGTAGAACTACGGCACGGACCCTGAAAGTGTTAAAAAATGTATTTTTTGTTAATATTTTTGGGTGTCTGGAATGGATTAATTGTATTTACATTATTTCTTATGGGAAATATTGCTTTGGTTTTCGTCCTCTTCGGATTTAGACCGACCTTCTGGAACGGATTAAATTTAAGGATGAATTCCGGGGTTCCACTGTATTTTGCTTGCCCTGTACATCCAAGACCATGTCATAATGGTCCAACCATTGAGAGAGGCAGGAGCCACCTGCTCTAAACCCATACTGACCTGGGTTGTTCAATTGTTATGTAGCCATGTGACTAGTAATTTTGCTTCATAGAACTCTTTTTCAAAGATTTTGGTAATATAGAACATCAACATTATTGGTCTATTATTTTCAATTGTGCTAATGCCACTGTTGTGGAGTAGGACCATATCAGTGGTTGTGGGATGACTCTCAATTTGAGTCCAGACTCCTCCATAGTACTGTATATTTAAGGCATGTAATAGTGGTTCCTTGCATATTTAGTGAATATAGAGCTGAATATTGGGGCTGATTGTCAGTGGCCTCTTTGAAATTGAGTGGGTTTAGAGTTATGTCAGAGGTTATAGAGAAGTCATCAATATTTTGAGTCTCATCCTTGAAAAAACTCATTTGGATTGTCAATCTTTTGGCTGATTAATAGCTCAATGAATATTTCTTTGTTGTCATCTGTGTAAGATCAATCTTTAACCCTTTGACTGTCGCAACACCAAATCTTGAAGTCTCTCTCTGTGTCGCAAAATATTCAATTTTTTATTTTTTTATTTTTTCTTATGAAATGATAGTAATGACACCAAAAGTATGAAATTTGATGGAAAACTTACGGAATTACGTTCTCGCGAAGTTAGCGATCTCGGCGATATACAGTGGCCCCCCGGAGTTTGTCATTAATTCGTTCCAGAATCCTGCTCAAGTGCCGTTACTAAATGAATTTGTTCCCATAAGGAATAATGTAAATTAGATTAGTCCTTTTAGACCCCCAAAAATACACTTACAAAAGCACTTACAAAAATACACTTACATAATTGTTCGAGTTTGGAGCAGTACGAACTCCGGGAGTAAACTGTATACTCATTGGCGATTTCGCCCACTTTGAGCCCTATTTTTGGCCAATTCCATTGTTCCAGTAGACCAAACGCATAGCTACAGTCATACCTCGGTTAACGATATTAATCCGTCAGAGAGGGCGTATCTGTAACAGAATCAATCGTTAACCGAATCAATTTTCCCCATAAGAAATAATGGAAATAAAATTAATTCGTTCCAGACTTCCAAAAGTAGTAAAATAAAATATTTTTTAGAACTTTTTGACATTAAATAATACACAATTTAATGAACATTAAAGAAATTACATGTAAATATAGTACAATAACATGTCACTTACATTTATTGAAGAGTTGTTGATGTGTGGAGGACGGGAGGAGGGGAAAGGATGGAGTATAGTACTATGCTAGTGTTTGGAAGGTAAATCCCCTTCCATTAACACTGCAGGTGGCAAGTTCTTTTCTGGGGTTAATGGCCTTTTTCTTTTAATGCCACACTCCCTGCATGAATGCTACACTCCCTGCATGAATGCTACACTACCTGCATGCCTGCTACACTCCCTGCATGCCTGCTACACTCCCTGCATGAATGCTACACTCCCTGCATGCCTGCTACACTCCCTGCATGCCTGCTACATTCCCTGCATGAATGCTACACTCCCTGCATGCCTGCTACACTCCCTGCATGCCTGCTACACTCCCTGCATGCCTGCTACACTCCCTGCATGCCTGCTACACTCCCTGCATGCCTGCTACACTCCCTGCATGAATGCAGGGTAATATATACACTTCCTGCATGATATATACACTTCCTTCATGAATGCTACACTCCCTGCATGAATGCTACACTCCCTGCATGAATGCTACACTCCCTGCATGAATGCTACACTCCCTGCATGAATGCTACACTCCCTGCATGAATGCTACACTCTTTATCACAGGGCTGGCACTAGGAGCTTTCTTTGGTCCCATGGTAGCTTATTTAGCAGTTGCAAGCACTAAAAACAGTGGAATAATGACAATATACTGGTATGAATGCGTGGATGGTGGTCGCTCACTTGTAAACAATAGCACACTGACGCTCCCTGGAGTGCCCGCACAGCTGGGCGCCACGCGGACGCGTCTGGGACGAATATCGTAAACCAAAGCAATCATCGTAAACCGAGTCAATATTTTGACGTAAAAATGTATCGCTAACCGAATTTATCATTATCCGACGCCATCGTTAACCGAGGTATGACTGTATTTCTTTAGAACTCCATTTGTTCTATCGATTGAGTACAAGAAACCGTCCATTTACCGATTTCAACTACCCAATAAAGTAGTCAGAAATTGGCAATTTGGCCAATTTCACACAAATTAAAAAAGATGCCAATTTCAAAATAGGGTCCAGAATAAACAGTGCAGACATTCCTGGCACTGTCCATTAGTCACGTCTCCAGGCTCCTCTTATATTACTCCTGCTTTCTATTTTGAATTTTTATTCACAAAAAATAGAAGATTTACTGTTATGCAGACTACTGCATTATTGTAATAATTTTATAAATAATGTCAACCCATTCGTGACTGTGTATTAGAATGGCTAGTTGGACACTTATTGGATGGTGACGTCATTTGTTTACTCTTGAACATCGGCAAAAATCGAACATTTCTGCTATTTTGAGCTCAATTTCAAGGTCCTTTTGATCGTGAAACCAATCAAAATCATCTCTATTTCTGTAGCATATCTTCCATTCTATCAAATGAGACCAAGAAAACGAGAATACAACCATTAAATACTTTACGAAAATACACCTCAAATTCGGCATTTTTTTTTCTCATGCACTGCATGCTGCAGGTTTTTTTTTATACTGCGCACACTGACCACAGACCCATTCTCTCACATGTGGGCCTACCACCTTTCTCTCGCTTGATTTAAAGCCGCTAGAAAGTTGGCGTATTAATACGTCAAAAACACTGGCTCGTAAGACGTATATATACGGCCACGACAGTCAAAGGGTTAAGTACGGGCATGATGTAGTTTTTGCTCTGGATTTTGTATAGAAAAATTATTTTGGATTTCTTTCAGTTTCATTTATGACTTTTTTACTTCCTTTGTCTTGGACTAGGATGCATTCAGTTTGAACTCAGTGTTTTTAATCTCTATCCAGTGTCACTTATCACCCATCATAAAGTCTACAGTCTTAGAGAAGTTCTGAGATTCTGTATCTTTGCCTTAGAGGGAGTCTTTCTAACTTGCATCTTCTCTTCTTTATCTTACTGGCACAGATATGTCTGGAGCATACTTTTAGTACCATTGACCTCATCCTCTCAAGACACTGGTTCAGATCCACTTTAC
This sequence comes from Cherax destructor, assembly GCA_009830355.1. NCBI lineage: Eukaryota > Metazoa > Arthropoda > Malacostraca > Decapoda > Parastacidae > Cherax > Cherax destructor. Next base: position 6,390 of record WNWK01038488.1, on the reverse strand, counting down.
TTAAACTATCTTCCCAGCATTTTTTCAGTAAGGTTATTGTCTTATATTCATGCACAAGTGCTCTGTTATTATTTATACCATTTTTACAATAATGCAGTTGTATACATAACAGTAAATCTTCTATTTTTGTGAGAATAAAAATTCAAAATGAAAAGCAAAAGTAATGGAACAGGGGCCTGGAGACGTGGCTAATGAACAGAGAACATGTTATTTTAGTGCCAGGAATGTCTGCCTTGTTTACTCTGGACCCTATTTTGAAATTAGCATCGTTTGAAATTTGTGTGAAATTGGAAAATTGCCATTTTCTGACCACTATTTTGTGTAGATGAAATTGGTAAATAGGCAGTTTCCTCTACTCGTTCGATAGAAGAAATGGAGTTCTAGCGAAATAGCTATAATTTTAGGAGACTGAAACATTGGAATTTGTTGAAAATAGGGCTCGAAGTGGGTGAAATCGCCGATGCGTCAGTGTCATAGATACCGATAACTTCGTGAAAGCATTATTTCGTTAGTTTTCGATCAAATTTCAGAATTTTGGTGGCATTATGATCGGAAAAAGATTCTATATCATTTCATAAGAAAAAATTAATTTTTTTTTTTCCAAAAAATTTTCGACCCCAGGAACACTTTCCTGAGAAGGCCTGTCGACCCCCAAAGGGTTAATTGCATTTTGCTGCTCAAGACCAGTGTGAATGTAGGTCTGAATTTCAATGAGGTTGTGATCTTGAGTGCCTGTGTTTGACTATCATTATATTCTGTACTGGATTATCATTACTTGTAAATATAAAATAAAGAGTAGTTCCACTATTTGCTGGCTTAAGGTGAATTATTACAGTCTTAACATAATTTGATTGTATGAAATTTTGTATCTGAGCTGGCTCCTGGGATCATCTTTGCTTTTATGGTATTTACTACCTTCTTCAATTTGAGATATATATGTTAAACTAAAGTCACCAAGTATCATCATCAATTTTAGATATAGTATATCTTAAACTAAAGTCACTTAGTAACAACATATTTGGGGCTGGTTTTGAAAGACTTTCAAGACAATATTTGATTTTAATAGTTGGTCTTGAAACTGATGGTTTATATACAAGCACTATAACACTCTGAAGGAGGGGTGTTAATATTGCAGTTTAATAACTGTAGTGTAAGCACACCTCTGGCAAGATAGTGGTGGAGTGACTGATGATGAAAGTTTTTCTTTTTCGGGCTACCCTGCCTTGGTGGGAAACGGCCGATGTGTTAATAAAATATAACAAGATTCTGATTTTCACATTTTATTTTACTGCCAAAGGTTCAGCTACATTTGTGATGTTAAGTAACTCTAAATGAACAACACTTTAATATACAGGCCAACGTGGAAATGAATGACTTTATTATACAGATCAATATGTACAGTAAATGAATGACTACATACAGGCCAACCCCATCCCTCCTTCCTTGTCTCTTCTTTCAGTCACAGCTTAATAGATTGTACCCAGATATTGTATCTTTAATTTGTTGTCAAAGTAGCCTTTTATGTGGGTCTCTTTAAAAGTTCTTTAAAGGTTCATTTGACTTGTGAGGAGTCTGCCAAGAAATGGTATTTTGTTATGTGGTTTAAGACTTTATTTGTATGGAAACAAGTAATGTTTATTAATTACTGTTGTGCTTGTAGCTTTTTTGTTGGTCTTATTATCTGTGGTTCTGATGAGCTAGCCACTGGCTTTGCTTCCAGTCCAACATGGCTCTGAGATAGTGATGCATTCATATTATTTCATGCAATTCTTTTTCTTTTCCTGGCACTAAAAAATTCACTGCTGACTGTATAGTTATAATTACCATATTCAGTTTGACATTCATATGACTTATCACCTTGTTCCCTTCATGTGGAATTCATCACACTATTTAGCTGTGAATAGTCTATCTCACATTAGTCCACATACACTACACTAGTCACAGAAAGGTTTTAAATACATCAGAATTATTACTACAGTGGACCCCCGGAAATCGAACTGCTCCCAACTCGAACTATTATGTAAGTGTATTTTTGTAAGTGCTTTTGTAAGTGTATTTTTGGGGGTCTGAAACGGACTAATCTAATTTACATTTGTCCTTATGGGAACAAATTCGTTTGGTAACAGCACTAGAACAGCATTCTGGAATGAATTATGTTCGATTTCCGGGGGTCCACTGTGTGTGTGTGTGTGTGTGTGTGTGTGTGTGTGTGTGTGTGTGTGTGGTGCGTGGTGGTGGTGGTGTGTCGTGCAGCGCGTGCACTCGCCTAATTGTACTCACCTAATTGTGGTTGCAGGGGTCGATACTCAGCTCCTGGCCCCGCCTCTTCGCTGTCCGCTACTGGGTCTCTGCTCTCCCTGCTCCATGAGCTCTATCATACCTTGCATTTGGTGGGATTGAATTCGAGAAGCCAGTTGCTAGACCAGATGTCAAGCTTGTCCAGGTCTGTTTGAAGTCCTGCTTGGTCCTCTTCCGATGTGATTCTCCTCATTAATTTCACATCATCTGCGAACAGAGACACTTCTGAGTCTATCCCATCCGTCATGTCGTTTACATATACCAAGAATAACACTGGTCCTAGGTGTGTGTGTGTGTGTACACTCACCTAATTGTACTCACCTAATTGTGGTTGCAGGGTCAGACTCAGCTCCTGGCCCCGCCTCCGCTGTCCGCTACTGGGTCTCTGCCTCCCTGCTCCATGAGCTTTATCATACCTCGTCTTAAAACTATGTATGGTTCCTGCCTCCACTATATCTTTCTCTAGACTATTCCACTTCCTGACTACTCTGTGGCTGAAGAAATGCTTCCTAACATCCCTTTGACTCATCTGAGTCTTCAGCTTCCAGTTGTGTCCCCTTGTTTCTGTGTTCCCTCTCTGGAACATCCTGTCCCTGTCTACCTTGTCGATTCCTCGCAGTATTTTATATGTCGTTATCATGTCTCCTCTGACCCTTCTTTCCTCCAGTGTTGTTAGTCCTATTTCCCTCAACCTTTCTTCATAGGACAGACCCTGAGTTGTGGAACTAGCCTTGTCGCAAACCTTTGCACTTTCTCTAGTTTCTTTACGTGCTTGACCAGGTGTGGGTTCCAGACTGGTGCTGCATATTCTAGTATGGGCCTGACGTACACGGTGTACAGTGTCTTGAACGATTCCTTGTTTAGGTAGGAACGCTAATCTTAGGTTTGCCAGTCGCCCATATGCTGCCGCAGTTATCTGGTTGATGTGTGCCTCCGGAGAGTCTTGGCGTTATACTCACCCCAAGGTCTTTCTCCTTTGCCGAGGTTTGTAGCCCTTGTCCACCTAGCCTGTACTCTGTCAGCGGTCTTCTTTGTCCTTCTCCGATCTTCATGACTTTGCATTTGGTGGGATTGAATTCAAGAAGCCAGTTGCTAGACCAGATGTCAAGCTTGTCCAGGTCTGTTTGAAGTCCTGCTTGGTCCTCTTCCGATGTGATTCTCCTCATTAATTTCACATCATCTGCGAACAGAGACACTTCTGAGTCTATCCCATCCGTCATGTCGTTTACATATACCAAGAATAACACTGGTCCTAGGACTGACCCTGCGGTCGCCGCTTGTCCAGGCGCCCACTGTGATACCTCATCACGCACCATGACCCGTTGCTGCCTCCTGTGAGGTATTCCCTGATCCATTCCAGTGCCCTTCCTGTTATACATGCTTGTTCTTCCAACTTTTTACTAATCTCATGTGAGGAACTGTGTGAAGGCCTTCCTGCAGTCAGGAAAATGCAATCAACCCACCCTTCTATCTCTTGCCTTACCTCTGTTACTTTATCATAGAACTCTAGGAGATTTGTTACACAGGATTTGCCTTCCCGGAATCCGTGCTGTCTGGTGTTTATTATCCTGTTCAGCTCGAGGTGCTCCACCATTCTTTTCCTGATGATTTTCTCCAGGACTTTGCACACTATACATGTAAGTGACACCGGTCTATAGTTTAGTGCCTTTTTTCTGTCTCCTTTTTTAAAGATGGGGACTACATTGGCCTTCTTCCATACCTCAGGTATCTGCCCATTTTCAAGGGATGTGTTGAATATTATGGTAAGTGGCACACTCAGTACCTCAGCTCCTTCCCGAAGAATCCACGGGAGATATTGTCCGGACCCATCGCCTTTGAGGTATCAAGGTCACTGAGTAACTGCTTCACCTCCTCCTCAGTTATGTGTATGCCCTCTAGCACTTGATACATCCCTTGTTGGTGACGCACCCCATCCTGTCTACCCAGCTGCCTTCCTTCCTCCACTGTGAATACTTCCTTAAACCTCAAGTTGAGCTCCTCACATACCTCTTGATCATTGCTTGTGAGTTCCCCATCTTCTCTCCTCAGCCTTATCACCTGGTCTTTAACTGTTGTCTTCCTTCTGATGTGACTGTACATGAGCTTGGTCGGACTTAACTTTCGATGCTATGTCGTTTTCGTACTGTTTCTGGGCCTCCCTTCGTACCTGTGCATACTCGTTTCTAGCTCTTCTACTACTCTCTTTGTTTACTTGGGTTCTTTGCCTTCTGTACCTTTTCCATTCTCTGACACTCTGAGTCTTTGCCTCCCTGCACCTTTGGGTAAACCAGGGGCTCTTTCTGGCCTTCCCGTTTAATCTTTTCCTCTGGGTATAAACCGTTCCTCTGCCTCCTTGCACTTTGACCCTACGTATTCCATCATTTCATTTATTGTCTGTCCATCCATTTCCCTTTCCCCTGAACCTCCTGCAGGAAATTCCTCATGCCTGTGTAGTTTCTTCTTTTAAAATCTGGTTTGTCTCTTTCGGTACCGTTTTCCCTCTCCACCTGTAGCTCTACAATGTACTCAAAGCTCAGCACCATATGGTCACTGGCTCCCAGGGGGCTCTCGTGTGTTATGTCTTCAATATCTGAGCTGTTCAGGGTGAATACAAGGTCCAGTCTTGCTGGTTCATCTTCTCCTCTCACTCTGGTCGTGTCCCTGACATGTTGGTGCATCAGGTTTTCCAGTACCGCATCCATCATCTTGGCTCTCCAAGTTTCTGGACCCCCACGTGGTTCTTGGTTCTCCCAGTCGATCTCCCTGGGTTGAAATCGCCCATGACCAGTAGCTTCGCTCTGCTCATGTGCGCTTTTCTTGCCACCTTCGCCAAAGTCTCCACCATCGCTCTGTTGTTCTCATCATATTCCTCACCTGGCCTCCTGCAGTTCTGTGGTGTGTGTGTGTGTGTGTGTGTGGGTGTGGGTGTGTGTGTGTGGGTGTGGGTGGGTGTGTGGTGTGTGTGTGTGGTGTGTGTGTGTGTGGGGGGATGGATGGATGGAAGTGGAAGCAAGTAGTTTTTATGATTTGACATGCTGTTGGAATGTGAGCCAGGTAACATTTATGAAGGGATTCAAGGAAACTGGTTAAGATAAGATAAGAGGTAGGAAGTACAATGCCTGCACTTTGAAGGAGGTGTGGGAATATTTGCAATTTGGAGGGGCATTTGAATTGTAGTATTGGCACACTTCTAGCAAGAGTGATGGTGAAAGTGTTTCTTCGTTTTGGGTCACCCTACTTGGCAGGAGACGGCTGGTGTGTTAAAAAATCTTTGAAGCTTGACTTTTTATTTTTTAATATGCAGGCAGTCTCCCATCGAGGTGGGTGACCAAAACAAAAGAAAACACATTCATCGTTATTCATCCAGTTGCTGTCTTTCCTATAAGTGTACAGATATCACAGTTCAAATGACTCCAAACTGCAGTATCTCCACCCCTCCCTTAAGTTCAGCAACAGTTTCCCTGTCTCTCCTGGGACAATCCTATCCCTCCACCTCGATTAATACATACTCTTAGTCATCCTGTTTTGCTCCATCCTCTCTAAATGCCCAAACCACTTCAACAATTCCTCTTCAACCCTCTGAATTATACCTTTGGTAACCTCTCACACTTCTAATCTCTATGCTCTGAATTCTCTACAGATTTACAACACATTCTTTCTACCCCCAAACATGACATCACTACCTCCAGCCTCCTCCTGGCTGCAATGTTAAAGCCTATGCCTCATACCCATATAACAGTGTTTGTATCATTATATTCTAGTACATTCCCCTTTTTACTTCAGATAAAGTTATTAATAGGTAGTAGGTTGGTAGACAGCAACCACCCAGGGGAGGGACTACCGTCCTGCCAGGTGACTGTGAAACAGAAACCTGAAACTGTTTTAATGATGGTAGGATTGCTGGTGTCTTTTTCTGTCTCATAAACACGCTGGATAACAGGTATATCTAGCTACTTCTACTTACACTTTAGGTCACACTAAAAGGCATGCACATGCATATATGTACGTATATACATACACACATCTAGGTTTTTCTTCTTTTTCTTAATAGCTCTAACAATAATAATAATAATATAATAATAATAATAATAA
>WNWK01038487.1:2500-17914 GCA_009830355.1 Cherax destructor | reverse complement strand
TATTTTAAAAAACTGGGATTTGTGACCCTTTTCCCCCAAACTCATCTTTCCTCAAGATTAAATTAGTTTTTCCCCCTGTGGCGAACCAAGTCTAGCAGGTTATTTCCTTAGTTGGTTCTGCCCCAAATTTTTTTTAAAAAACCCCAATCGTATCAAGAAAGTATTAATCTAAATTTTTAAATTGCCATAAATTTTCAAAAGTTGAAATCCCCCATTAGCACAACATTTTCATATGTGATGCCTTACGAATTTCACCCATAGAAGTTTACTGCACTCCTATAAAGATTTGGGGCCTGAAAATCCCCCAAAGATAATTTTAAAACCCCTTTTAAGCTTAAAAACAGATTCGTGGCGGCCTTCAAATTTTTTCTTTTTCCAAAAATTTTTAAATTGTCTCGGTTTTCCCCCCTTTCTCCCCCCCCTTCCCCTTTGCCCCTATCAGTGGGAATAATTTTGGCCTTGTATTTTTGACATCAGAAGGCAACTCTCTTTTTCAGATTGAGCTGGTTCTGTTAAAATTCCTTTTTAAGATTTTTTATCCCCTCCGCAAGTACCAATCCGTCAGTCTTCGATGGATTTTGAGGCAGGGGGTCCCCAACAAACAACCTGGTTGAGGGGGAAGACACCCCCCAAAACCTAGCTAAAGGGGGGAAAACCCCCAAGACCTAGCTGAGAGGAAAGACACAGCCCAAGACCTAGCTGAGAGGGAAGACACAGCCCAAGACCTAGCTGAGGGGGAAGAAAACCCCCAAAGACCTGGCTGAGGGGGAAGACACACCCCGGGGGCCCAAGCTGAGAGGGGGGGCCGGCCCGGGACCGGGCTAGGGGGAAGCCGAAGCCTGGAGGGAAGACACAGCCCAAGACCTAGCTGGGGGGAAGGGCACAGCCCAAGACCTGGCTGAGGGGAAAGACACACCCCAAGACCTAGCTGAGGGGGAAGACACGGCCCAAGCCCCAAAGCTAAGGGGAAAGGGGGCCGGCCCAAGACCTAGCTGAGAGGGAAGACACAGCCCAAGACCTAGCTGAGAGGGAAGACACAGCCCAAGACCTAGCTGAGAGGGAAGACACAGCCCAAGACCTAGCTGAGAGGGAAGACACAGCCCTAGACCTAGCTGAGAGGGAAGACACAGCCCTAGACCTAGCTGAGAGGGAAGACACAGCCCAAGACCTAGCTGAGAGGGAAGACACAGCCCAAGACCTAGCTGAGAGGGAAAGGACCGGCCCGGGGGCCTGGCTGGGGAGGGGGGGCACAGCCCAAGACCTAGCTGAGGGGGAAGACACAGCCCAAGACCTAGCTGAGGGGAAAGGGGCCGGCCCAAGACCTAGCTGAGAGGGAAGACACAGCCCAAGACCTAGCTGAGAGGGAAGACACAGCCCAAGACCTAGCTAAAGGGGGAAAGGGCACCCCCTAGACCTAGCTGAGAAAAGGAAAAGCCCAAGACCTGGCTGAGGGGGGGGCCAGCCCAAGACCTAGCTGAGAGGGAAGAAACACTCAACTGGTCACTGCTGTAGATATTCCTGGGTGCCTGGTACTCAGATAAACAATTCTCAATGACTTTGTACGTGTGTGTGTGTGTGTGTGTACTCGCCTAATTTTGGTTGCATGGGAAGAGTCTCAGCTCCTGGTCCCGTCTCTCCACTGGTTTCACTCCTGGCTGTGTGAGCCTTATCATACCTATTCTTAAAACTACGTATGGATCCCGCTCCTTACAACTTCACTGCCTTTAAGACTAAAGGCTAAAGAAGTATTTCCTAGCATCCTTGTGGCTCACCTGTGTTTTTAATTTTAGTTGTGCCCTCGTGTACCTGCTTTCCGCCTCTCAGACTTGCACTTTGTTAATTTCTGTCAGTATTTTGTACGTCGTGATCATGTCACCTTTGGTTCTTCTGTGTTCTAGTGTGGTCAGGTTCAACTCCTTTAGCTTCTCAAGGTTCATTTACCTCAACTCTGGCACTAGTTTGGTTACAAACCTTTGCACCTTGTCCAGCTACTTTACAAGGTTAACCAGATGTGGGCTCCACACTGGCACTGCGTACTCCAAGATGGACCTTTCATATGTCTTGTATAAGGTCGTGAATGTCTGTGTTCCTGAAAGCTTTCATTAAATTTGTCAGTCTTGCGTTTGTGGCGGTAGTTATTCACTTGTGTGTCTCAGGTGATATGCTGGGCACTATCCTCACCCCGAGGTCCTTCTCTACCAGGGGGGGGTTTGCCGCTTCTGCCCCCCCCTCCCGAGCCTGTACTCTGTTACCGGTCTTTTTTTTGCCCTACTCTGATCTTTGTAACGTTGTATTTGCTGAATTTAAATTCTAATAGCACATGTCAGACCAATCCTGCAAGTTATTTGCATGCTTCAGCATTTTTCTAATCTCTAAACCTGCTTCCTCTGGTGAGGGTTCTATACTGGTGCTGCGAACTCGAAGAGGGACTTGTCATATGTTGTATAAATCACACTGAATGACTGTTGAGATTCCTGAAGGCCACTCTAAGATCTGACAGGCGAACATTAATTGCATACATTATTCAGTAGATGTGATTCTCTGTTGATATACCAGGCACTGAGGTCTGCACACCCTGAAGACCTCACCAGGAAAGTACTCGAAGGCCTAGTCCCAAATCTCGACACTGCCATAACATATTGGAGTTAGAGATATGACAGGAAGTGCAAAATAAACTCGGTGAAAAGCAGGGGGCACCATTGGCACAATAGGAGAACACTGTATCATCATCCGTGATCCCAGACTGTTTACCATCTTACCAGAAGATATCAGAAACACTGCTGGAACAAGTGTAGTAGTCTTCAAGATATCAGAAACACTACTGGATCAAGTGTAGTAGTCTTCAAGATATCAGAAACACTGCTGGTACAAGTGTAGTAGTCTTCAAGATATCAAAAACACTGCTGGAACAAGTGTAGAAGTCTTCAAGATATCAGAAACACTGCTGGAACAAGTGTAGTAGTCTTCAAGATATCAGAAACACTGCTGGAACAAGTGTAGTAGTCTTCAAGATATCAGAAACACTGCTGGAACAAGTGTAGAAGTCTTCAAGATATCAGAAACACTGCTGGAACAAGTGTAGAAGTCTTCAAGATATCAGAAACACTGCTGGAACAAGTGTAGTAGTCTTCAAGATATCAGAAACACTGCTAGAACAAGTGTAGTAGTCTTCAAGATATCAGAAACACTGCTGGAACAAGTGTAGTAGTCTTCAAGATATCAGAAACACTGCTGGAACAAGTGTAGTAGTCTTCAAGATATCAGAAACACTGCTGGAACAAGTGTAGAAGTCTTCAAGATATCAGAAACACTGCTGGAACAAGTGTAGAAGTCTTCAAGATATCAGAAACACTACTGGAACAAGTGTAGTAGTCTTCAGGATATCAGAAACACTGCTGGAACAAGTGTAGTAGTCTTCAAGATATCAGAAACACTACTGGAACAAGTGTAGTAGTCTTCAAGATATCAGAAACACTGCTGGAACAAGTGTAGAAGTCTTCAAGATATCAGAAAACCAAAAAGTAGGCTTCGAACAAAAGTGCAGTAGTAGTCTTCAAGATATCAGAAACACTGCTGGAACAAGTGTAGTAGTCTTCAAGATATCAGAAACACTGCTGGAACAAGTGTAGTAGTCTTCAAGATATCAGAAACACTGCTGGAACAAGTGTAGTAGTCTTCAAGATATCAGAAACACTGCTGGAACAAGTGTAGAAGTCTTCAAGATATCAGAAACACTGCTGGAACAAGTGTAGAAGTCTTCAAGATATCAGAAACACTGCTGGAACAAGTGTAGAAGTCTTCAAGATATCAGAAACACTGCTGGAACAAGTGTAGAAGTCTTCAAGATATCAGAAACACTGCTGGAACAAGTGTAGAAGTCTTCAAGATATCAGAAACACTGCTGGAACAAGTGTAGTAGTCTTCAAGATATCAGAAACACTGCTGGAACAAGTGTAGAAGTCTTCAAGAGGAAACTGGACAAGTATCTTCACCAGGTGCCAGATCAACCAGGCTGTGATGGATATGTGGGGTAGCGGGCTATTAACAGCAACAGATAGGTTGACCAGGCTAGCACCAGACGAGCCTGACCCATGGCCGGGCTCCGGGAGTAAAATTTTTTTTTCGAATCTTATCGAAGGTATATCAAAGGTAAAGATGTATCAAATCTGCCCTATTTTTCATAACCTTCCATTTACTGGGGTTGAATTCCAGCAGCCACTTATCTGACCAGTCTTGCAGTTTGTCCAGATCTCTCTCTAGTTTTTCCAAGTCCTCCTTTGTTTTTATTCTCATTTGTTTTACGTCATCAGCAAACAAGGATACATTTGATTCAATCTTATCTGGTACATCATTCACATACACTAGAAACAGTAATGTGAGAGAGAGAGAGAGAGAGAGAGAGAGAGAGAGAGAGAGAGAGAGAGAGAGAGAGAGTGAAGGACATGTGGGCAGGTTACAGCAGCAGGCAGTGTGTACCAGCATAATGTATTACACCAGCCAGTACCCAACCAACACATTCCTTCAAAACACTCACACACACACTCACACACACACACACACACACACACACACACACACACACACACACACATACAACAGGCCTAGTGTCTAATCGACATGTGCCTAGGACAAAATGGTAACTAACAGCGGCCAGTGAAGAGGCGGGGCCAGGAGCTATGAATCGACCCCTGCAACCACAATTAGGTGACTACACACTGCATCAAGAGCTGCTGCAGACACACTGTACACAGCTTTAAGAGTAGATACGATTAATTTTTGAAGCCCAGGAGTCAACCGGCCAGTAATTATAATCTACATATTGTATAAATTTTGTAACTTCGACAGCATTTACAAGATTAGCAAAGTTAGGAACAGCATTCAGAAACCTGAGCCAAGAATCCTTCAGAATCTTACACACGATATATGCTAGATCAATCACTGAGTACACAGCCCCAACATGGAGCCCACACCTGGTCAAGCACCAAGCTAGTACCAACACTGAGAGGAATGCATTATGAGGAGAGGTTGAAGGAACTGAACCTGACCACCTTAAAGAGAACAAGGGGAGATATGATTATTACATTAAAAATCTTTAGCAAAACAGATAAGAACAGACTAGTATTCGGGTGAAGAGGATCAGAATCAAGGGGACAGAGGTGGAAGCTGAAGAAAGAGATGAACCATTGGGATGTCAGGAAGTATTTCTTTAGTCTCAGGATGGTTGAAAACTGGAATGACTTGTGGTGGGGGCAAACTAAATACACAGCTTCAAGAGTTGATATGATAAGCACCAAGAGGCCAGGAGTCAGTGATGCCGATCAAAGTGGTCTACGATCCGGGACCAGGAGCTGAGTCTCGACCCTGCAAACACAAACTAGCTAGTACACACACACACACACCCTGCAACACAGTGGGGAAAGGGAACTGGAAGGAGCATGACTGGAAAAGATAATACAGTACATAGCTGGTAAGTGGTTGATGGCATAAGAGAACTTTAAAGCCTCAAGACGAACAGGAAGCAGCGAGGGGAAAGACATCCCTTGGCTTAACCCAAGATGCAGAGAAGCCAGAACGTGAAGCATAAGAGCATGGACAAACTATAGGAAACAAAGGACAGATGAAAACAGAGATGTGAGCAAATTAGCCAGAAATGAAAATGAGAGGCTGAGAGACAGTTGAACGACACAGCATCCAAGACCAACTCTGAGGCAACACAGCTTCACAGCCACAGCAGAAGAAAACCAATGGCAAGAGGCCAAATAATTCAACTTGAAGAGCTTATTGAAAATGACTAGGAAGTCTGTAATGCTGTGAACAAGTGATTTAAAGAAGCTGTCTCAATGTAAACAGAGCCTTGCTTCAAAACCCAGAGGAAAGAGTTCACCAGCAGGTACTGGATATCATACACACAACAGGTACTGGATACCATACAACAGGTACTGGACATCATACACACAACAGGTACTGGATACCATACAACAGGTACTGGACATCATACACACAACAGGTACTGGATACCATACAACAGGTACTGGACATCATACACACAACAGGTACTGGATACCATACAACAGGAACTGGACACCATACACACAAGTACTGGACACCATACACACAACAGGTACTGGACACCATACACACAACAGGTACTGGATACCATACAACAGGTACTGGATACCATACAACAGGTACTGGATACCATACAACAGGTACTGGATACCATACAACAGGTACTGGACACCATACACAACAGGTACTGGACACCATACACACAACAGGTACTGGATACCATTCAACAGGTACTGGACACCATACACACAACAGGTACTGGATACCATTCAACAGGTACTGGACACCATACACAAGAGGTACTGGATACCATACAACAGGTACTGGACACCATACACAACAGGTACTGGACACCATACACGCAACAGGTACTGGACACCATACAACAGGTACTGGACACCATACAACAGGTACTGGACACCATACACACAACAGGTACTGGACACCATACACGCAACAGGTACTGGACACCATACAACAGGTACTGGACACCATACAACAGGTACTGGACACCATACACACAACAGGTACTGGACACCATTCACACAACAGGTACTGGACACCATTCATACAACAGGTACTTGACACCATACAACAGGTACTTGACACCATACAACAGGTACTTGACACCATACAACAGGTACTTGACACCATACAACAGGTACTTGACACCATACACACAACAGGTACTGGACACCATACACACAACAGGTACTGGACACCATACACACAACAGGTACTTGACACCATACACACAACAGGTACTGGACACCATACACACAACAGGTACTGGACACCATACACACAACAGGTACTGGACACCATACACACAACAGGTACTGGACACCATACACACAACAGGTACTGGACACCATACAACAGGTACTGGACACCATACAACAGGTACTGGACACCATACAACAGGTACTGGACACCATACAACATGTACTGGACACCATACAACATGTACTGGACACCATACAGCAGGTACTGGACACCATACAACAGGTACTGGACACCATACAACAGGTACTGGACACCATACAACAGGTACTGGACACCATACAACAGGTACTAGACACCATACAACAGATACTGGGCACCATACACAACAGGTACTGGACACTATACAACAGATACTGGGCACCATACAATAGGTACTGATTCATCAAAGACAATGGTGTCGGGAAGGGTCCTTAGTAGTACAGGTGGTCAATGATAATCACTGAGACAGTAAACTGGTATATTGTGAACAGGTATTAGGAAGGCCAGCCTGCAGTGCTGTCCTGTCTGCCTGAGGGTACGTGTCTGACTACCCGTCACTGCCGGGCGTCTACCAGGGCTTCAACTCTGCTGACCTGACAGCATTTGAAGTCCATGACATCACGGCTATCGTATGTTGAATTATGCTGACAATGGCATTGTATGACCCATGTGGGTCACTAATCAAGTCAGTCAGTGGGTACAGACAGGGGAGCCACCATGAATTCTACTAGAAGGAGCAGAGGTTCTGTCTGAACCACTCGTAGTCTTTGAACATTGGACAGTTGCCAGAGATCTGGAAGACATAGAACGTAGCACCTATATTCAGGGAAGGAGACAGACAGGAAGAGTTGAACTATAGACCAAGTTCACTGACTTGTATATATCATGCAAGGTAATGGAGAAGATACTCAGATGGGCTTTCATATACATATAAGGTTTTGGAACTCTTTGATAAGTAACGGAAGTGAAGCAGGAGAGAGAGAGAGAGAGAGAGAGAGAGAGAGAGAGAGAGAGAGAGATGTAGGGAGGGACTGAGGGTTAGGTGGATTGCATTCACTTAGACTGCAACAATGTATTTGATATTGTTCTGAAAGTGAAACTGGAGCAGAAAGCAGAGATGTTGGCAGGACTAACTGTGAACGTACTGCGGTGGATCAAGGAGTACCTTCAGGAGAAGAGGTCAAGAGTGATTGCCTGCGAAGAGATGTTAGGAGGAAGAAGTGTTTCTAGCGGGGTGCCGCAAGGATCGCTATTAGGACCGGTGCTGTTTCTGGTTTGTGTGAATGATATACCAGGTAGGATCGAGTCACAAGTATATGCGTGAGTGCACATAAAGTCCCACACACATGCAAACGCACACACTCGCACACACACATTCACGTACACACGCACATTCACGTACACACACACATTCACGCACATTTACGTACACACATTCACGTACACACATTCACGTACACACATTCACGACATTTTACACCGTGTACGTCAGGCTCATACTGGAGTATGCAGCACCAGTATGGAACCCACACCTGGTCAAATACGTCACGAAATTGGAGAAAGTTCAAAAGTTTGCAACAAGAGTAGTCCCGGAACTGAAGGGTATGTCTTACGAGGAGAGATTTAGGGAACTCAACCTGATGACACTAAAGGATAGGAGGGATAGGGGGGATATGATAACGAGGTATAAAATACTGAGAGGAATTGACAAGGTGGACAGGGCTCAAATGTTTCATAAATGGGATTCAGGAACGAGGGGACACAGTTGGAAGCTGAAAACCCAGATGAGTCATAGGGATGTTAGGAAGTATTTCTTTAGCCTTAGAGTTGTCAGGAAGTGAAATCTGGAGAGGGATGTAGTGGCGGCAGGATCCATACATAGCTTTAAGAAGAGGTATGATAAAGCTCATGGAACAGGAAGAGAGTGGACCTAGTAGCGACCAGTGAAGAGGCGGGTCCAGGAGCTATGAATCGACCCCTGCAACCACAACTAGGTGAGTACACTCGATAATAACAAATTGGAGTATGAGAAATTTAAAAACTATTATTATTATTATTATTATTATTTAAGAGGGAGGCTATAAACCCTCATGGGCCACCAATTTGGTTGTAAAATCATTAATTTGATCTTAGAGTATATTTGCTCCATACAACTGGTACTTGGATGAGGAACCCTTCAGTGTAGCAAGGAGAGAGTAGGGACCTGAGGAACGGTACCTAATACCTGAAAGGTGAACTACTCCTTAGTTAACCTTTAATTAGTCCCTAATTAGGTGAGATACCTGCTGGTAGGTACCCTAATCTGGCAGCTGGGGAAGAATTGTAGTGGATGGTGGTTGTTGGGGGTGGTGGTGACGAGAGTGGTGGTAGCTGTGATAGTTATGCTGGTGATTGTGGTGGTGGTGGTAGTTATGCTGGTGATTGTGGTAGTAGTAGTAGTGGTGGTGGTTGTTGGGGTAATAGTGAGGGTGGTACTGGTAATATTTGCGCTGATAATCGTGGTAGTGATTGTGAGTGATAGTGATAGTGGTGGTTGTGGTAGTGGTGGTTCTTGGAGTAATAATGATGGTAATGGTGATAGTTGTGCTGGTGATTGTGATAGTAGTGCTAGTGGTGGTGGTGGTATTGGTGGTAGTGGTGCTAGTGATTGTGGTAGTGGTGGTCGTGGTGGTATTGGTGATTGCTGCGGTGGTACTGGTGCTGGTGATTGTTGTGGTAGTGGTGCTGGTGATAAAGGTAGAAGTTGTGCTAGTAGGAGTGGTAGTGGTGGTGGTGGTTGTGGTGGTGATTGTCGTACTGGTAGTGGTGGTTGTGATTGTGGTAGTGGTGATTATGATAGTAGTGGTGATTGTGGTAGTGGTGGTGGCAGTTTGTGGTGGTGATTGTGGTAGTGGCAGTTTGTGGTGGTGATTGTGGTAGTGGCAGTTTGTGGTGGTGATTGTGGTAGATGTAGGTGGAGGGAACTGAATAAGTCCCTCAAGTCAGTTCCTGATCAGCCAGGCTGTGGTGCATACACTAGACTAAGTAAGCTGACACCAACACTCTGGTCGATCCAAACACCAACGGGAAGGTCTAGTTTGGAACCCGGCCGAGGGGGCGTTGACCCCCGTAGAACGACCTACAAGTATCTAC
Source organism: Cherax destructor (assembly GCA_009830355.1). Taxonomy (NCBI): domain Eukaryota; kingdom Metazoa; phylum Arthropoda; class Malacostraca; order Decapoda; family Parastacidae; genus Cherax; species Cherax destructor. The sequence goes on along the minus strand of WNWK01038487.1, from coordinate 7,948 downwards.
TCCTATGACAGAGTACAGACACGAGACTGCATTTGGCTGGTACCAACAGCCTGGTCGATCATGCCAGCAACCCAGAAGCCTCGTCTGGGACAGGACAGGTAATGCAATTTAATACAACTGAATGCAATTTAATACAACTGAATGCAATTTAATACAACTGAATGCAATTTAATACAACTGAATGCAATTTAATACAACTGAATGTAATTTAATACAACCGAATGCATTTGAATGCAATTGATTGCAATTTAGAAAGTTGAAAGTAATCTATGGGTAAGATGGGGAGGTTTAAACACACTGGCGCTACTCTATATCCTCGGATCAAATACAGTTGTCTCTAATTTCGCAGGTACCCATACGGGCTTAGTGCTTCCTCAGGAATTTAATCATTCAAGAATTTTGAAGTCAAATTATCTTACTTTTAAAATTATTATTATTATTATTATTATTATTATTATTATTATTATTATTATTATTATTTTCATGTCTTTTTTTCAGGTTGGTGACGTTTTGGTCGTCAGGAAACTTGACAGGTGTTTGCTGACAGGTGTTTCAAGACACAGGTATGTAGTGTGAATGATGTTTTGGTCGACAGCAAATATAACAGGTGTTGGCTGACAAAGATATCTATCTATCTATCTATCTATATATTATATATATATATATATATATATATATATATATATATATATATATATATATATATATATATAAAATATGAAACTTGATTTTTCTTAAATAGTAACGCTCTTCTTGCCGAATAAGGCAAGCGATAATTTGTGTATGAATAATTTCGCAAAAATCATTCTGAACCAAACGAAAAAAATATATTTCATTGTGTTTGTTTATTATTAAATTATTGTAAACTTTTCTAAAATATATTGAGTTGGATTGTGGTAAATTAAATTGCGCTTGTTATAATAAGGTTAGGTAAGTTTTCTAAGGTTCTTTTGGTACAAAATTATTAATTTTTACATTAACATATCTGAAAAAAATATATCTTTAAACGTAAAAGAGAATTTTTTTTAGAAAGGACTTAATTTTAAATGAGCTCTTGATAATTGACCAATTTTACCTATTCGTCACGACATATAGGGTGAGACAAAACAAGGAAACACATTCACCATCATTCATTCAGTAGCTGTCTTAGCAGAAGTGTTGAGCCATCACAGTTAAAGTGTCTGAGCTATATCCTCTCCCCTCCTTCAGACTCACCTCCAGGATTCGAGTCCGTCTACCTTGCTAACTGTTGTCACGATCTCACTCCAACAGCACGTCAAATACCCCCCAAAACTACTTTTCTCTCTCTGATTTAATGCACTCATGCAACCTGCTCGATGTTAAAACCACTACCACTTAAAACCATCTTAACTTTAACCCTTTTCGGGACAATTCCTTCCTCTCTTTCCCTTTTCTGCGGGTTTATACATCCTTACGTCAAAGCTGTCTTGTTCCATTACTTCTAATTGTTCAAACCACCTCAACAACCCCTCTTCAGCACTGAATGAAACCTTTCGTAACCTCACACCGGCTTCCAGTCTCTACATTCCTAATTCTTTGCATTATATTCACACCCATATGATCCTTTATCCAACCTAATATAATTCTATTATAAATCCTTAAATACGACAATCATCGCTTGATAATAATAATAATAATAATAATAATAATAATAATAATAATAATAATAATAATAATAATCTTTATAACTACCAGTACATGTACAAGGTATACAGACCATAGTTGACATCAATGACATACTACTATATAGAAAGACCCTTGTTATGCTGAGCATTTCCCGCAAATTAGGTCAGTTTTGTCCCAGGATGCCACCCACACCAGTCCACTAACACCCAGGATGACCACCCACCCCACAGGTCCACCCAACACCCAGGATGCCACCCACACCAGTCCACTAACACCCAGGATGCCACCCACACCAGTCACCACCAGGATACCACCCAGTCCACTAACACCCAGGATGCCACCCACACCAGTCCACTAACACCCAGGATGCCACCCACACCAGTCCACTAACACCCAGGATGCCACCCACACCAGTCCACTAACACCCAGGATGCCACCCACACCAGTCCACTAACACCCAGGTACCCATTTTACTGGTGGGTGAGCATCCAGCTGTACCGGGGTTTCGAACTCCGAACCTCAGCGTGTAAGCTGGGTGGGCTAACGATCGAGCTACGGGTCACCTAATCTTAATCCAGAGATCCTTTATCCTTCCTAAAAAATAATGACTAATAATTCAATCCCGAGAAATTCAGGAGGGATCAGTCCCAAATCCACACCCAGAAATCAGTCCTTGTGAAAGCAAGAGGTTCGACAGACGGTGCAATATACCCCTTGAATTCAGTCTGACTACTCAGTGTAAAGGGACCAAGACTCATCGCCACACATAAGGGAGCATACCAACACACCCCTTGCTTAATTTCCTCATGTTGGGTTCTGATCAGCCAGGCTGTGGTGTATACGTTGAACAACTGGCTGCCAGAACAAACAGGCTGGTTGATTAAAACGTCAACCACAAGGCTTGGTCTGGGACCAGCCCCAGGGGTCACTGACCCCAGGGGCACTGATCCCGGGGGCACTGACCTCTGCAACTTTTTAGAGCTAATCAACATATTTATTTTACATTGTACTGGTGTTTTAATCTGTACTGGTGTTTTACTCTGTACTGGTGTTTTACTCTGTACTGGTGTATTTTACACTGTACTGGTGTTTTAATCTGTACTGGTGTATTTTACACTGTACTGGTGTTTTACTCTGTACTGGTGTATTTTACACGGTACTGGTGTATTTTACACGGTACTGGTGTATTTTACACTGTACTAGTGTTTTAATCTGTACTGGTGTATTTTACACTGTATTGGTGTATTTTTCACTGTACTTTTGTTTTACTCTTTACTGGTGTATTTTACACTGTACTGGTGTATTTTACACTGTACTGGTGTATTTTACACTGTACTGGTGTATTTTACTGTACTGGTGATTTTACACTGTACTGGTGTATTTTCACTGTACTTGTTTTTACCTTACTGGTGTATTTTACACTGTACTGGTGTATTTTACAATGTCTTGGTGTATTTTACACTGTACTGGTGTATTTTACACTGTACTGGTGTATTTTACTGTACTGGTGTATTTTACACTGTACTGGTGTATTTTACACTGTACTGGTGTATTTTACACTGTACTGGTGTATTTTACAATGTACTGGTGTATTTTACACTGTACTGTGTTTACTGACTGGTGTATTTTACACTGTACTGGTGTATTTTACACTGTACTGGAGTATTTTACACTGTACTGGTGTTTTACACTGTACTGGTGTATTTTACACTGTACTGGTGTATTTTTCACTGTACTGGTGTTTTACTTTGCACTGGTGTATTTTACACTGTACTGGTGTTTTACACTGTACTGGTGTATTTTACACTGTACTGGTGTATTTTACACTGTACTGGTGTTTTACACTGTACTGGTGTATTTTACACTGTACTGGTGTATTTTACACTGTACTGGTGTTTACACTGTACTGGTGTATTTTACACTGTACTGGTGTATTTTACACTGTACTGGTGTATTTTACACTGTACTGGTGTTTTACACTACTGGTGTATTTTACACTGTACTGGTGTATTTTACACTTTACTGGTGTTTTACACTGTACTGGTGTATTTTATGTACTGGTGTATTTCTGTACTGGTGTTTTACACTTACTGGTGTATTTTACACTGTACTGGTGTATTTTACACTGTACTGGTGTTTTACACTGTACTGGTGTATTTTACACTGTACTGGTGTTTTACACTCTACTGGTGTATTTTACACTGTACTGGTGTATTTTACACTGTACTGGTGTTTTACACTCTACTGGTGTATTTTACACTGTACTGGTGTATTTTACACTGTAATGGTGTTTTACACACTACTGATGTATTTTACACTGTACTGGCTTTTTTTACACTGTACTGGTGTTTTACACTGTACTGGTGTATTTTACACTGTACTGGTGTTTTACACTCTACTGGTGTATTTTACACTGTACTGGTGTATTTTACACTGTACTGGTGTTTTACACTGTACTGGTGTGTTTTACAATGTACTGAGTGTTATTCTACACTAACTGATGTTTCTACACTGTACTGATGTTTTTACACTGTACTGTGTTTCCTACACTGACTGGTGTTTACCTAACTGTACCTGATGTTTCCTACACTGACTGTGTATTCCTACACTGAACTGATGTTTCCTACACTGAACTGATGTTTCCTACACTGAACTGATGTTTCCTACACTGAACTGATGTTTCCTACACTGAACTGATGTTTCCTACACTGAACTGATGTTTCCTACACTGTACTGATGTTTCCTACACTGTACTGATGTTTACTACACTGTACTGATGTGTTTTACACTGTACTGATATTTCCTACACTAAACTAATGTTTACTACACTGTACTGATAGTTTACTACACTGTACTGATAGTTTCCTACACTGTACTGATAGTTTCCTACACTGAACTGATGTTTCCTACACTGAACTGATGTTTCCTACACTGAACTGATGTTTCCTAAACTGATACTGATGTTTCCTGATCACCCGACCTGGAGTTCATCCTGGACCTGTCAAGATTCATCCTGACCTGGGTCCAAGATTTCCTACCTGGGTCCAAGATTCATACTGACTGCCAAGTTTCCTACACTGGGGACAAATTTATACCTGACTGGTTTCCATGAGATTCATCCTACACTGTCAAGATTCATCCTGGACTGGGTCAAGATTCATCCTGACCTGGGTCCAAGATTCATCCTGGACTGGGTCCAAGATTCATCCTGGACCTGGGTCCAAGATTCATCCTGGACCTGGGTCCAAGATTCATCCTGGACCTGGGTCCAAGATTCATCTGGACCTGGGTCCAAAATTCATCCTGGACCTGGGTCCAAGATTCATCCTGGACCTGGGTCCAAGATTCATCCTGGACCTGGGTCCAAGATTCATCCTGGACCTGGGTCCAAGATTCATCCTGGACCTGGGTCCAAGATTCATCCTGGACCTGGGTCCAAGATTCATCCTGGACCTGGGTCCAAGATTCATCCTGGACCTGGGTCCAAGATTCATCCTGGACCTGGGTCCAAGATTCATCCTGGACCTGGGTCCAAGATTCATCCTGGACCTGGGTCCAAGATTCATCCTGGACCTGGGTCCAAGATTCATCCTGGACCTGGGTCCAAGAGAACATGTAGGCCAGGATGAATTACAACAATTGGATATGCTGAATATTGAAGACAGAGTAAAACAACTTAAGTTGAATCAAGTTTATAAAATTGCTCAGTGTCCAGAATATCTTGCTGCCAATTTTGTCAAGGCTGGGAACCAAAGCAGTCATAGTACTAGGGGGAGACAGCAGTCATAGTACTAGGGGGAG
>WNWK01038486.1:0-17914 GCA_009830355.1 Cherax destructor | reverse complement strand
TTTCCCCATAAGAATGATGAAAATTTGATTAGTCCATTTAACCCCCAAAAATACACTTTAAAAAAGCACTTACAATAATAAACTTACATAAAAGGGCGATTTTGGGAATGTTGAATAGGGCCCACTGTTTGGAAAGATTTTGGGAAACGAGTTTGGCAAGGGAGTTGGTGGGGGGGGACTATGATCTCCCTCGGCAGTGTCTTCTCTGGGTGTGTTAAAGATGTTTAATGCCCGTCCTCTGCAGTCTCTGATGAAGGGGCGGGATAGTGAATTTAAAAAATACTTGTTCAATAAGAGCATTTTCCTAAAAGGAACTCACTCCCAGATTCTGGTGCCCCGGGGAAAAAAAGCCTATCGTACAGTGGACCCTCACTTATCGTAATTAATCCTTTCCCAGATCCATTTAAGATTCGAAACCATTTTCCCCATAAGAAAAATTTTAATCTAATTAACCGTTCCAGACACCCAAAAGTTTTAAAAAAAAAATTTTTTTACATGAAATAGTTTTACATACACAGAAAACAATGCGACATGAATAAAACAAAAATATGACACTTCCCTTTTATTGAAGACTCTTGTTGTATATGGAAGACGGGGGGAAAGGGAGAGGATAGAGGAATTACTGTTTGGAAGGGAACCCCCGGTCAAACAAAGTGAATACCTAAGGCAGTATTCATTTCAACCCTTTGGGGCGGCCCTGACGGGCGGTCCAAACACGTGTTTTGCCGTGTCATCCTATCCCAGCCACTGGTTCCCTTCTCTATATCTGACCAATCACAAGCCTTCTGTGAGTCGCTCCAGCAAATGAGACCGGCATCTGCTTTTCCCCATTGGTTGAGAGCCCAAAAATTAAACACTTCTTGCTTGGGCGTCACGAGCAAATTTTGCTTTTGTTCCACCATATACATTGGATTATACTTTTACTGTGGTAAGACAAATTTTTGTGTCCCGTGTGTAAATGAATAGTTTGGCATATTTTGAGAAAATATCAGGGGTTAGATATGCATAATATGAGTGTCCATGAATTTAAAAAGTGCAACAAAAGGGACGGGCAGCGGTCCCCCGTGGGCCACATTTTAAATTTGTAAAAAAATATATATATAAAAATTTTGTGCATATATGAATTCTGTATTGGTCTGGTGTACAGAACATTCTTTTTCATTCAGATCAATGAGAAAATTGTTCTATTGTAACCCATCCAACAGAAGTTCAAATTTCTGATTTGGGGAAAATGACTGACCAAACCAGATGACCCTTTTCCATCCGGGGTAAACGAAGGCCTGATGACAGTGTGATTTGACTAAAAAGATAGGTTTGATAAAATGCTAGGTCACGGCCATGCAAGGGAATATTTACATCAATTTTTGCAGCAAAAAAAAATCATGTCACATCCTCATTTTTTTGTGCCTAGAAGGTAAAAACTTTATCAAAAAGGAAAAAAATTGCTTCAAACCTTTCATTGTGCAATTAGTGATCAAGAAGATTGTTTTCTCAGGAAATTCAGGAATATGGGACTTGAAAGTTTTTTCCCTTTGCAATTTCCCTGTTGCCTTTTTGGGTTTACTTTTTTATTTTTATACCTACAAAAAGTTTGGAAAAAGTTCCATTTGTGTTTTTTTTTTGTCTATTAGTATAATAAAATAGAAAAAATCTTATTTGGTGTTTATTAACAATTGCAAATTTGAAACATTAAAAATTTGACCCCCTTTCGGTCGGGGCCGTCTTAGAGGTCCTTAATTTTGGCAATTTAAAAAAATTTTTTTAAATTTCAATTATATGGGGTTATCCTTCATTGAGTTACTTATCCACTCATATGAAATACATTTATCTTTTTCCCAGGGATTCCCGGTGGGGGTTAATGTAAAATGCCATACGCTCCCCAGGGAATTATACTATCTATTTCCCCCTTTTTTAATTTTCAGCCCTTTGGGAGTGCTAGTCAGCCGACTTTGCCTGCGGGGCGGCTGCATGCGAGGGTGTCATTCCTAATTTTATCTACAGTCCCTCATTCCCTTTTTTTTAACACGGCCCTATCCTAAAAAAAAAACCCACCCCCACCACTCTTTGTATTTTCCAAAAATTTTTTTTGAATTTTTCTTTTTTCCCTTTTTAAAAGGGCTGGACTAAAATTTTTTTGGGGCCCCTGGTTTTTAGCAGTTGCAAAAAAAACAAAGAATGGAATATTCAAATATTGTATGAACGCGGGGGTGACTGTACTCGCTGATAAACAATGGCACACTGATTGTGAATGGGTGGAATAGTGTGTGGGGGGATCTCGGCCGCTTGTAGGGTGACGACTATTAAAAGTCAAATGACCCGGGGAAAATTTTTTGGAAATAAAACACTGTACAGTGTATTAAAATTTTTGAAATCCGTGCTTAATATTCGCCCTCCCTGTAATTACACCGTTTTGTTTTTGGGGTTGTAGTGAGTAAAGTGGAGGTTGTTGGGTTTGGTAGGTTTTTTAAACTTTAAAACGGTTCATGGTCAGTTTTGCAGAGAACATCAAGGAAAGAAAGAGTGTTGTCAATTTCTAGTGAACGGGAAGGGGGGGTTTTCCCCTTTGTTGAGCTTGTGTTGGAGGCTTGAACGTTGAAGCATCTGGGAGTTATGATGAATGTCAACATAAGGGGAACCAAGTGACAGAAGGGGGAATAGGGGAAAATTCTCGTTTCCCCCAGATGTGACTTGTTTCCACTCGTGGGAGAAACGTTGTAAAAAAGGATCACTTATACTGCTTAAGTTTTTTATTTTTCCCCATATAGTAAGTTTTGAAAAAAAGGGGGCTGGGTTAGAGTGTGAGGGGGGAAAGGGGGACTATTTCCCAGAAAAAGTGGGCCTTAGACAAGGATGTGATGCCCCCACCGTGGTTGTTCAATATATTTATAGATGGGGTTGAAAGGGGTGAATGGGAGGGTCTTGGCAAGAGGTGTTGGGCAAAAAGATAAAGAAGCAAATACAAAGGGGGAGTTGTCACAGTTGTTTTTTGCTGATGACACTGTGTTTTGGGAGATTCTGAAGAAAGCTGCAGAGGTTGGGGGATGAATTTGGTGGGGTTTTAAAAGAAGAAAATTGAAAGTGAATATGGGAAAAGAGTAAGGTGATGAGAATAAAAAAAAAGAATAGGTAAAAGATTGGATATCAGTTTGGGAGGGAAGAGTAGGGGTGAATGTATTCAGATATTTGGGAGGGGACATGTCGGCAGAGGGGGTCTATGAAGGATGAGGTGAATCGGGGGAATTGATGGGGGGAAAAGGGTGAGGGAGCACTTGGGGGTTCGGGAGAAAAAGGAACCTTGTCCAGGGAAGTAAAGGGGGGAATTTGAGAGTATAGTTATCCCAAACGCTCTTATATGGGTGTGAAGCATGGGTGATGAATTTTGGGAACGGGGAAGGCGGGAGGCAGGGAGATGTCATGTCTGAGGTCAATGTGTGGTGTGAATATGCAGAGAATTGGGGTTTAAAAAATTTGGGGAGGGGGATTACCCAAAAAAATTGTCCAGAGAGCTGAGGAGGGGGTTTTTGGGGGGTTTGGACATGTGAGAGAATGGGAAAGAGACAGAGTGGGGCTTTGAGGGATAAATCTGTAGTGGAGGGGCGGGGAGGGGGGGGCCTAGGAAAAGGTTGGGGGGGGGGAAAGGAATTTTTCGAGGGGCTTGGAATTTTCCCCAAACAAGCATGTGTGGCGTTTTTTAAATAAAAGGGGTTTTTTTTTTGCCCGTGCTGTTGGAGGGGGGCCCTTTTGAAAGGTTCAGGGGAAAAAGCAGGCCCGGGTTGAGTTCTGGAAAATGGGAAGGCAAGGGAGAAGGAGGGGGAAAAGTTTCAGTTTTATAACTGTAGTGTAAAGCACCCCCTTTTGGAAGACAGTGATGGAATGAATGATGGTGAAAAACCCCCCCGGGCCACCCTTGCCGGTGGGAAACCCATTGTTTAAAAAAAAAAAAATGAAATCCCGATATGTGGTTTTGTCCGTGATTATCCCAGCTTTTTTGTGGGGAAATAGTACTGGTCCCAATTTTGGGCAAATGGGCCCTTTTTTCAGATTCTTTTTTGGCTTAGTTATAAATGGTGGGAAAAAAAGCAGCTGTTCATAGTGTTTGTGAAGTCAGCTATTTGAGGGTCAGCTGCTTGGATAAGTTTTACGTTAAATCACCACAAGTATCCCGGTGGTGTTTTTTCCCCCTCTTGAGTCAGTTACCATGTTTTTAAAGGGTTTTCACTAATGTGTAAGTATTTATGAGAGGTAATCTGAGGGTTATGGGTTTTGGGTTTTTGGGGCAGTATTTTGCAAAACAGTGGCCCCTTTTATGCCATTTTTTGGGCTCCCAACTATCTTATAGGGGTTTTGGCTTCTGCTTATCAGCCTTTTTTTTGCTTATGGGCCGTATGGGGACGCAACCCCAGACGATGCCACTTCCTCACGATATCACACTCATCTGCTTTCCTCTCATTGAGTAAAAATACTCTGCGTGTTCATCCATTCATCCATTAATTTTTGTGTTTGTTTATTGACTGACTGAAATAAGTCCCGGGGGAAATAAGTTCAGAGTGCCAGCTCTTTAAATGAGGGGGGAGAATGTCCCTTCTTCGGGATTCTACAATATGTACGATACTAAAGCGGGAGTCGAAAAAGGTTATAGCCAGCCACGAAATTAGCAAACAGTGTAGAAAATAAGTCAGCGTTTAAAGCGTAAAAAAAAGACACAAAACTAAACTCCACATTGTTGTTTGAGGTAAAAGGCACGACAACACCACCCCTCTGCTGCCCCTTCCCCCCACATGTAACATCTTTCGTGGCCCTTACACCCAACAAACACAACACCACTCGGAATTCGCAAAGACTATTTTATTCTTTTATATGTCAAGTTTCATGTTATTAATATTGTTTATTTGTCATATTTGATGAATTGTGAAAAAAAATTTGGGGGTTGATATTAGTGTCATAATGAAGGACTAGTATCTTGTCCTGTCTCCAAACAAAATCCTGCCCCCAAACCCTAACATACGTTGACATTTTATTCATTGTGAGTGTATATGAGGTTTTTTTTGTTATTTATATTGTTTATTATGTAAATCAGATAAATTGTGAAGATAAATAAGCCGTATAGAGTTGATATTAGCATCATTTGAAAGGGGTATTTTCCCGTCTCCAAAAAAATACCCCCCCTGCCTTCAATAAAGGTATGTAATACAGTGGTCCCCCGGTTTTCGAAAAATTGTTCAGAATGCTGCCAAAGGCCATTACCAAACAAATTTACTTCCTTAAGAAATAATTATGTGGTTATTATTTCAACCCCAAAAAAAACACTTTCAACAACACTACGAAAATACACTTACATAAATGTTGAGTTTGGGGAACACAAAACCAGGGGCCACTGGTGATTTAAAATGTTCATTTATCCATTTCTTTTGTCATTTTTTTTAGTTCTTACTGTTTGTGTATTAAAAAATAAACAATCAAAAAAATTTTTTTTTGATATTTTTTTCTTTACATTAATTTTATGGGGAATATTATTTCGCTTTTAGGCCGAGTTTTGGAATGGATTACCACAAACGAGGGGCCATTGTACCCCTTCAAGTAGGTAGGGAACAAAAAAGGCACAATAGCGGAACAATACAAAATAACCCCCCATAGAAAAAGAGGGCTTTAGACGTTTCGGTCCAACTTGGACCATTTCAAAAATCACATTAACAAAAAAAAGAGAAGGAGGAAAGGGTTCCCCTTACGAAAATTTTCATTCAGAATGCTGTTCAAAATTGCCATTACCAAACGAATTTATCTCCTTAAGAAATAATGTAAAATAGACTAGTCTGTTTAGACCCCTAAAAGTACACTTACAAAAGCATTTTAAAAAAAAAAACTTACATAAAAAGGGGGTGTTTGGGGACCATCGTAAGTAGGTACCACTGTATTTGAGGCCAGCAGACAGGGACGGAAACAAAAGGGAAGTGGTGGAGTAATAGTGGTGGTAGTAGTAGTAGAAGTGGAGTCAGTCATATACTACTAAGAAAGAGGAGCACTGCAAGGGAGCTAGCAGCCCACAGAGGGTAGAGGCAAGAACACAGAGGGTAAAAATAATAATGAAAGGGCAAATACAAGGCAAAAAAAAAACCCAGAGGAGAAGAGGAAAGGGAAAGAGGAGAAGGGAAAAAGAATCTGGTTAAATCACGAGATTCTGAAGTTTTTCAGCATTTAACAATGTACTGTAATGGAAAGGAAAGCATCTACAGAGACAAAGCCAGGACTAAGATTCATACAAGGAAAGTTATGTATAAGGAGGATTCAACCAGACAGCGACTGTGAAAGTTGGACGTAGGGTACACAGTTTTAGCAGAAGACCAATCAATAGGATGACTGTGATCTCTGACATGACAGAAAAGAACAATGTTGGTGTTGGCAAGCCTAACACTATTTTTGTGCTCCTAAGTCTGTCAGAAAGAGATTGGCCAGTTTCTCCAAAGTACTGAAGAGGACAGGAGGGACAAGAAATGAGTAGACACCAGGAGCATCTATAGAGGGAGGAGAGGTATGAACTAGATTAGTGTGAAGAGTGTTAGTCTGGCAGAAAAGTAAGTTTTATGTCTAAAAACGGAGAGAGTTGTTGAGATTAGAGACCGGAAATGTAGGGCAGGCAGAGGACAGGAGAGTTCCCAGGAGTAGAGTGTTTGGGAGAGAAGAAAGTCTGTTTAGCACGTGAGAAGGCTATGAAATGGCTCTCTTTTCCCAAACCCCTTTTGACCCATAAAGAGAACTTTCAACAAGAAACTAAGGCTCTCTCTGACCTCTGTCCTCCTGATTTGACCTTGTTTAATTTTTTCGTGTCATCTGTCAAACTCTCCCCTATTTCTATGGCCTTCCCAAAACTCAAACCTGATACAGTGGACCCTCGGTTAGGATATTAATCTGTCCCAGAGGGCTTATCTGTAACTGAAAATATCATTATCCGATTCTATTTTCCCCATAAGAAATAATGGAAATAAAATTAATCCGTTCCAGACTTCCAAAAGTAGTAAAATAAAATATTTTTTACAACATAAGACATGCATTTACACACAAGTTTATGAGAAATAAAGAAATAATAGTACAATAACATGTCACTTACATTTATTGAAAGTTGTTGATGTGTGGAAGACGGGAGGAGGGGAAAGGATGTAGTAGTATGCTAGTGTTTGGAAGGGAATCCTTCCATTAACACTGCAGGTGGCAAGTTCTTTTCTGGGGTTACTGGCCTTTTCTTTTAATGCCACTAGGACCAGCTTGAGAGTCACTGGACCCCTCTAACAAAAATCTGTCCAGGGAGCTCTGTGTCTGGCGATTCTTTAAAACATCCCTGAAATGGGACACCACAGTGTCATTGTACAGGTTGCCAGCATGGCCTGCAACAGCATGGTTAGGTGATATTCATCCATAAAGCCTTGCACCCTGCTCCACATTCCACAAATCTCCTTAATCACTGAAGAAGGCACCTTCTTCCATCTCTGGTCCACCTCCTCTGAACCATTGTCCTGACCTGTGGTCTGTTGTTGCTGTTGCTGTTGAAGCTCTTGCAGATCTTCAGTGGTTAGCGCTTCATTGTGCTCCTCCACCAACTCTTCCACATCCTCACCACTCACCTCCAACCCCATGGACTTGCCCAGTTCCACAATTTCTTCCACAACAGGCTCAGGCTGAGGCTCAGGCTCAGGGCTCTGAGGCTCAGCCCCAAAACCTTCAAAATCCCCTCTAGGACACAGTCTGGTCACAATTTTCTCCAGGCAGAGTTCAAAGTCCTGACAGTCACTCCCTCCAAGCCTTACCTATAAGGTGTACACAATGCAGGATATGGAAATGATTTTTCCAAAAGTCTCTTAGGGTCATCTGCATGTCTCTGGTCACATCAAAACACTTTGAAACATTGCTTTGGTGTAGTTTTTTAAAGTTGGAAATGACCTGCTGGTCCATGGGCTGGAGGAGAGGAGTGGTATTAGGGGGCAAGAACTTCACTTTGATGAACTTAAAGTCCTCCACAATTTTCTCTACCAAGTTTGGAGGATGACGAGGAGCATTGTCCATAAGGAGGCACTTAAGTGGCAAATTATTTTCCTGGAGATATTTCTTCACACTGGGGCCAAACACAGTATTGAACCAATCTAAGAAAATGTCCTTTGTGACCCATGCCTTTTTGTTAGACTTCCACATTACACACAAATTAGACTGATACCGCATCTGCCAAACACTCGGGGATTTTCAAAATGATACACCAGTAAAGGCTTCACTTTACAATCACCACTGGCATTGGCACAAAGCATCAAAGTTAGCCTGTCTTTCATAGGCTTATGTCCTGGGAGTGCCTTTTCCTCCTGTGTAATGAAGGTCCTGTTTGGCCTTTTCTTCCAAAACAGGCCTGTTTCGTCACAATTGAACACTTGTTGGGGTTGGAATTGTTCAGCCTCTATGTACCCCTGGAATTCCTGCACATATTTTTCAGCCGCACTTTTGTCACAACTGGCTGCGTCACCATGCCTCAACACTATGTATGCCACTTCGCTTCTTAAATCTGTCAAACCAGCCTTTGCTGGTTTTAAATTCGTTCACTTCAGCACTCGTTGCAGGCATTTTCTTTATGAGATCATCATGCAACTGCCTTGCTTTTTCACATATTATTGCCTGCGAAACACTATCTCCTGCTAACTGTTTCTCGTTGATCCACACCAACAACAAATTTTCCACATCTTCCAGCACTTTCGATCTCTGTTTTGTGATCACATATGCACCTTTCGCAACAACAGCTTCCTTGATTTTACGTGTATTTCCCTTGGCCACAATGGTAGCGATGGTAGAATAGGCTTTACCATACAGCCTGGCCAGCTCTGTGATACGCACTCCACTTTCATATTTTTCTATTATCTCCTTCAGTTCTACTGTATTTCTGAGCATCTTTACCACATGGCTGGCACTAGGAGCTTTCTTTAGACCCATGGTAGCTTATTTAGCAGTTGCAAGCACTAAAAACAGTGGAATAATGACAATATACTGGTATGAATGCGTGGGTGGAGTGGGTGGTAGTCGCTCTCGCTTGTAAACAATAGCACACTGACGCTCCCTGGAGTGCCCGCACAGCTGGGCCACACGGACGCATCCGGGACGAATATTGTAAACCGAGTAGATCATTGTAAACGGAGTCAATATTTTGACATAAAAATGTATCGCTAACCGATTTTATTGGTATCCGACACCATCACTAACTGAGGGTCCACTGTATTCCTCCAAGTCCCATCATATCTTCTAGAGGTTGTCTCTTATTCTCTTCCTTCTTGGCTAACCAAAACTCTCACTCCTTTTCTTGGTACTTTTTCTCCTGCCCACCTTCGTCACTCAAGACTTCATCAAACGGGATCACCCTCTCCTGACCTGTAAGATGCTTAGTCTTGATGTTGAGTCCTCTTCACTAATGTCCCTCTTGATGATGTCCTTAATTTTCTCAGAGAGAAGGCCAATGAAGGGTTACTTCATCTCTCTATACCTACTGATGTCTTTCTTGATCTTATCCGCCTTTCTATAGACTAATTCCTTTTCCTTCCAAGGAAAATATTATTCTCAAACCTTCAGTGTTGCTATGGGCTCTCCTCTATCTCCTGTTCTTGCTAATCTTTACATGGAATACTTCGAGACTGTTGTTCTTCCTTCTGTTGATGTGTGCCCTTCACTCTGGCTCTGCTATGTAGATGACATCTTTGCTCTTTGGCCTCATGACTAGTCTCTTCCAACCATTTCTTGATGCTCTTAATAATCTTACCTTCCATTAAGTTTAAAGCTGAATGGGAATTTAATTCCTTGCTTCCTTTCCTTGATGCTCATGTCCACCGCTCAGTTACAGGTTTTGCCTTTTCCGTGTACCGCAAGCCTATGCACAGTGGCATGTATATTCACTACTTTTCTTATCATGCTTCCTCTGTCAAGAAAAGTGTTCTTATCTCCTCTTTCTCCGTGCTCTCCGATTTGTGATCCTCAGTTCTTTGAAGTAGAAATTTCCACTCTTCATAATTCATTTTCCGTCTTGGCTACCCTTCCCATTTCATAGACTGCCTTCTCACATGCTAAACAGACTTTCTTCTCTCCCAAACTCTCTACTCCTGGGAACTCTCCTGTCCTCTGCCTTCCCTACATTTCCAGTCTCTCTAATCTCAACAACTCTCTCCGTTTCCCTAGACATCAAACTTACAGTCAACCCTCCATTTTCGTGTATCTCCGTTTTCAGTGATTTCAGTTTCGGGCACTTTTTTTTGTGGAAATATTTCCTCCGTTTTCGGTGATTGGCTCCATTTTCGTTCATTGTACGGAACCTGTCCAGTGCCCATACAAAGCCTGCAAGACCGCCTCTCCCCCCCCACACACACACACACATACACATTCTCAGGCAGTGTAGCATTGTTTCTGGTTGAGTGAACATTATCCTGCGAGTTCATACAAAACATTTCTTAACAATCCATTGTTTTTGGCCCTTGATTGTGTGTGACTGCTAAATAAGCCACCATAGAATTAAAGAAAGAAATCGTAGCAAAGTATCAAAGTGGAGTCGATAAAGCCTATAGTACCAGCCAGCGATAAAGTGTAGCATTAACAGTGTAGCAAGTAAGTTAAGCCATTAATCGATAGAAAAAAGACACGAAACTTAACTCCTCCATTGTTTGTTTGAGGAATATAGGGGGCACTGAAACCAGAGCTGCCCTCTGCCAACATCTCCTCCAAGATAAGTGTAAATATTTTTATTTATATAAGTGTGAATTTTTTATTTATAAATTAAATTAAATATTTCTTTTATAAATAGACCACCACCACAGCTTATGGTCAGTGGCCCTTATAAACCCAATAACAATAACACTACCGCAAGTTCTCATAGATAATGACATTTTATTCATTCTAGAGTATATATCATGTTTCTATGTTATTAATATTGTTTATTATGTCATACTAGATGAATCGTGATAGATAAATAAGCCATAGAGCTGATATTAGTGTCAAATTGAAGCATTTTGTCCTGCCTCCCAACAACACACTCGCCTCCCTCTCTCCTCCTCTCCATCTTCCATACACCAAAAAGAGTCGCCAATAAAGGTAAGTGTGATGTTAAATGTTCATTTATACATATTATTAGTGCTTTATATTTATTTGTCATTCTTTTCTGTATGTAAATCTATATTTAATCTCTAAAAAATTATTTTTTGTTAATACTCCTGGGTGTCTGAAATGGATTAATTGAATTTACATTATTTCTTATGGGGAAAATGGCTTCAGTGTTCGTTGATTTCAGTTTTAGTCAATCCCTCTGGAACGGATTAAACACAAAACCGAGGGTCCACTTTATTTTCCGCCAGACTAACACTCTTCGCACTAATCTAGTTCATACCTCCCCCCCCCATAGATTCTCCTCATGTCTACTCTTTTTTTGTTCATCCTGTCCCCCAGTACTTTGTAGAAACTGGCCAATCTCTTCTGACAGACTTAGGGAGCACAAAAATAGTGTTGGGTTTGCCAACACCAACACTGCTCTTTCCGTCATGTCAGAGATCACAGTTCATCCTATTGATTGGTCTTCTGCTAAAACTGTCTACCCTATGTCCAACTTTCACAGTCCCCGGGCCTGGTTGAATTCTCCCTTATACACAACTTTCCTTGTATGAATTTAGTCCTGGTTTTGTCTCAGATGTTTTCCCTTTTCCCCATTACATTGTTAAATGCCCAAACTTCAGAACCCCCCTAACCAACCCCAATTTTTTTTTTTCCCTTCCCCTTTTCCCCTTTCCCTTTCTTTTTCCCCTCGGGGTTTTTTCTTTTTTTGCCTTGTATTTGCCCTTTCCTTTTTTTTTTTTACCCCTTTTGTGTTCTTGCCCCCCCCCGGGGCCCCCTAGCCCCCTTGCAGTGCCCTCTTCGACAGGGGGCCCCCCCTTTTTCGGGGGCCCCGGGCCCCATACGGAGAGTTCAAATTATGACCAAAATTTTTTTGTATATGGGGAGCGGTCTTTCGGGATACGGCGAGCGCCACCTGGTTTGTTTACATTTTCCATGAGAACATCTCTAATAATCACTTTTTGGGCACATTAAATGTCCAATTTTACGTCAATATAGACATTTTCATTAATCCATCTACATATTTTCTTCAAAATTATATAAGAAACACATTACATAGCATATAAACATGATACATAAAACCCCACAGAATAAAAATTGACAAATATGAGATTTGTTTAAAAAGGAACTTGGGAGTGTCGGAAGAATTACGTTTTCTAGTCAAACACTGACGGATAACTGTAGAAAAATTTTCCCTTTTTCATATCCCTTTTCACTTTTATATACAAAAGCTATTCACGAATTTTTGTGGGTTTAGCGCTTTTTTTTTTTATTATGATAATAATAATAATACTATCATTAACTCAAAAAATAGTGTGTTGCATGAGAATGGGAGGTTTTTGTTTGTTCATTTTGTACTAACTTGTACAATTTTTCACAAAAGAGTACAGGGGGCCCCCCGAACGAGCATAATTCATTCCAGGCCTGCTAAAGGGCCGTTACCGAAAAATTTTTTTCCCCCTTAAGGAATAATGTAAATAGGTTAGTCCATTTCAGACCCGCAAAATACACTTACAAAAGCATTTACAATATTATACTTACAATTGTACAATTTCAGAGGTGCTCGTGAAGGGGGTCCACTATTTGTTTTGGGGCGAGGTAATTATTATTAAATAAAAAAATTATTTTGAGTTTAAAAAGTTTCACAAACTTTTACAAACGTTGAATGAACTAAAAGTGGACACGTATTAATCGCATTCATTGCGCCTGACCGAGTGACCCCCCACTACCTGTTCAGTTTTTTTTTTTACCTTGTTTTGAACTCCGTATCTGGGTTTACTTTTTCATTAACTAGTTGGCTCTCATTGACTAGGGCTCCTAAATTTTTAGTTGTGAAAAAGAGGAGTCATAAGCCTCTTATTTTAACCCTTTGGGGGTCCAAGGGGTTCTCTGAAACCCCGTTCAGGGTCCACAAAAAAAAAAAAAAAAAAAAAATGTTCTTATGATATGATGGGAGAATTTTTTTCCAATCATAACGCCAAAAAAATTATGAAATTTGATAAAAACTAACGGAATTATTTTTTCGCAAGTTAGCAGTTTTCCATGACATTTACGCACGGCGATTTCGCCTTTGAGCCCTATTTTCGGCAAAATTCCAATGTTTCAGTCTATTTAAATTATACCTATTTTGCTAGAACCCCATTTTTTTCTATCAAAAGTACAAAAAACCCCCTTATTTCCCAAATTTTCCCCAACTCCCCAAAAAATAGGGGTTTTAAAAAATGGCAATTTGGCCAATTTCACACAAATTTCAAACTATGCCAATTTCAAAATAGGGTCCATAATAAACAAGGCAGACACCCCTGGACTAAAAAAAATTTTATTTCTGGTTCTTTTAGTTCACGTCTCCGGGCCCCTTTTACATTACTTTTGTTTTCCCCATTTTAAATTTTTTTATTCTCACAAAAATAGAAGATTTACTGTTATGTATTTTAACTGCATCTTTTAAAAATGGTATAAATAATATCAGCGCACTTGTGCAAGAATATTAGACTTCCAGTTGATGTGTATTGATGCATGGGGGATTTGTTTACTCTTGAACATCGGCCAAAATCAACATTTTCCTTTTTTGCGCCCCCAGTTTCAAGGTACTTGTCATCGTGAAACCAGTCAAACTTATTTCTATTTCTGTAATATATCATCTATTCTATAAAATGAGACTAAAAAAACGAGAATACAAGCATAAATCCCATACAAAAATAGACTGCAAAGTCGCTGTTTTAAACCAAAAACACGGTCATTTTTTTTCCCCCAAAGGCACTGTGGGGGCGGGGAATTTTTTTATACTGCACCCCTGACCGTACAGACCCATTCTATCACATCTAGGCCTAACAGTTTTGTTTCTGTTTGTTTTTGGGGGGCCCTTAAAATTTTAGGCGTACTAGACGTCAATAACCAGTGCGTAAAACATACTTGTACCCAAATTAACCCCAAAAGGGGTTTAAATGCCAAGTTAAAATTATTAAACTCAGTGAACTGATTTTTTTGGGTTATCCAGGTTTTAAGATATTCTGCTATGTATGATAATCTATGTAACTATTTGTGATACCTGAATAAACTTACTAACAAAGTATATGTTGATCACTGAGATAGCCATCAAATACAGTAAAACATAGCAGCACATTTTAGAGAAACGGGAAAAACCAAGAGGTCAGCTAACACACTTGTTGGGATAATGCTGCTGGGGATTGCAAGTTAAAACCTATGAAAATTTATCACCAGAGAATCCTAGGGCCCTAAAGAACTATGCAAAAGGTAGCCCCCCTGTTTATTAAAAACCAATTTTGAAAGTTTTGGAAGATTGATCTTTTCATAAATTGGTTCACAGACTATTTTGGGCCTACAGTTGAGGTTTTTACTGCAAGGAAAAAAAAATTTCCCTTTTTAATGTTTTACTTGTTTTAGACAATACCCTGCCACTCACCTCTCACATCAATGTTAATATTTTAATTAAGGTAAGTAATAAGTGTACAGTGGACCCCCCAGTTTGGAAAAACCCCCCTGGGAAATCTGCTCAACACCGAACGAATTTACCCCTTAAGGAAAAAATTTTACGTAGGTTGGGGGCCTATTTCAGACCCCCAAAAAAACACTTCCACAAGAACTTACAAAAATTTTACTTTCATAATTGCACGATTTCCGGGGGATTCGTTAACCGAGGGTCCACTGTACTCTGTGTGTATCTTACTTTTTATTGTGTTTTTTAATGACTAGTGCTATTGCTAACTTAAATTAAATTAGTGTAAGCTTGTTGTCTGGGATTTTTTATGCATTTAGAAGTGGAAAAAAAGGCGTTCTGCTTTTCGGGGGATGTCTGCTTTAAGGCACTAGCCTGGAACCTAACCTGCCGTATAAGTGGGGCCCTACTGTTTTGACTTCACTACTACTACTATAACTCCTCCACCACTTCCCTCTTGTTCCCGTCCCTGTCTGCTGGCCTCTATATACAGTGGTACCGGTTAACGAAAATTTTTCATTCCAGAATGCTGTTCAAGTGCCATTACCAAACGAATTTATAAGGGAAAAATGTAAAAAAGACAGTCCTTTTTTGACCCCCAAAAAAACACTACAAAAGATTTAAAAAAAAAAACTTGCTAAAAAGGGGGTTTGTTTGGGGGCTATCTTAACCGAGGCCCCTGTTTTAGTGGTCCCCCATTAATGATCTTAATCCGTTCCAGGAGCTAGGGCCTCAACCCCGAAAACTTCGAATTTGAAACCTTTTTTCCCCTAAGAAATAATGTAAATATAATTAATCCGGGTTAAAACATCCAAAAAAATTCACAAAAATTAATTTACATTCATAAAAAAATTATGAATAGTAAAATATATAAAGTAGTATAATTAAAAAAAATTTATAATTAAACATTTAAAATAAAATTTACTTTTTCCTTCATTGAAGATAGTTCGGGATCTGGAAAGATAGGGAGGAGGAGGGAGGGAGGAGGTTGGGGGGTTAGTGTTTGGGGGGAACCCCCCCCAAAAAAGACTTCAGGTAACAAGTCCCCCTCTGGGGGTTTCTTCCCCTTTTTTGTCTTTTAATCCCACTAGGGCCAGCTTGAGTCACTAGAACACTGTTTTGAAAAAAAAACTGTTCAGAGTCCCCTTTTGGTGCCTCTTTCTTTTTCCTGAAGTGCAAAAATGGCTCTGTCACAGAACTGGTTTCACAGATGGCTCATTTCCAGCTTGCTCAGGGTGGTGTTTTTCAACAAATGTCCCCCAACTCATTCCCCTTTTTCACATCTCCCAACACTGAAGAAGGCACCCTCCTTCATCCCCCTTCCTCCTCCTGTGAAGCAAAACCTCAGCTCCCGGTCTGGGCAGATGCTGTTCCAGCTCTTTCAGCTTTTAGTTAGTTTTTACCCTGTGCTCCTCCACCAACTCTTTCCCCCATCCTCACCACTTTACCTCCAACCCCAGGCTGTTCCCCAATGCCCAATATTTTCCCCAAAAGGCACCAAAGGGGCAGCCTCAAATCCTTCAAAACCCCCCCTTTTTTAACACCCCACAGTGGTCTCCAAGCAGAGTTCAAAGTCCTGGGAAATCACTCCTTCCCAAGCCTTTCCTATAAGGCCTATGCAATGCAATGAATTGAAGTGATCTTTCCAGAACTCTCTAAGGGTCAATGCAGTGTCTGAGGTCACATCAAAGCACTTCTGAAACACTGTTTGGTGTCCAGTTTCTTGAAGTTTGCAATGACCTGCTGGTCCATGGGGTGGATGGGGGAGTGGTGTTAGGGGGCAAGAACTTACTGAATTTAAATTTAATCACCCGACAAATACTCTTCCAAGTTGTGAGGATGAGCAGGAGCATTGTCCAGTACCAGGAGGCACTTTAGTCCCAATTTCTTTTCCCCGGAGGGTATTTCTTCAACTAGGGCCAAACATCCAGCCCAAACCCTTCCACGAAAAATCCTTAGTGACCCATGCATTTGGGGTTAGCCTTTCCCCCAACACACAAATTATTCCTGTTAACATTGTGTTTTTTAAGGCCTGGGGTTTTCTGCGTGATACACCAGTAAAGGCCTTACTTTGAAATCACCACTGGCATTGGCAAAAACAAAGTTTACCCGTCTTTCTTTGGTTTTTGTCCTGGGAAATGCCTTTTCCTTTTTTGAGTAATGAATGTCCTGTTGGGAATTTTCTTCCAAAAAAGGCCCGTTTCACCCTTAAACACTTGTTGGGGGGGGAATTTTCAGCCTCTACAACCCCTTTTTAAAATTTACTCACAAATTTTTCAGCTGCACGTTTGTCTGAGCTGGCTGCCTCACCATGCCTCGCAACACTGTATGCCACACGTTTTTTAAACCCCAAAAACCCGCCTTTTCTGGCTTTAAAAACACTTGTCACCATGTCCCCAGGATTGTCTTGACAAGATCTGCTTGCAACTTCCCTTTCCTTTTTACAAATTATCGCTGTGGAAATACTATCACCCGCCATCTGTTTTTCATTGATCCACACCCCCAACTTTTAACCTCATCTACTGTTTTCGATCTATTTTTTTTTTTAACATATCAACCCCTTTTTTTCAACATTAGGGCCCCTTTATTTCTTTTTCCCTTCCCGGATAGTGGTGATAGTAGACATGTTTTTTTCCGTACATCCTGGGAAGCTTCCCCTCACACGTACGCCACCCCATACTTTTCCCAAAAATCTCTTTCTTCAGTTAGATGGTGTTCCTCACTCTCTTTACCAAAAGGGGGACTATATAGACCCCACAACTAAATATTAGCTAAAAATATTTTTAAAAAATTAAGTAAAATTTAAAAAATTAGTTCTTGGTTTTTTTTTAACAAAAAAACCCCCGTTTTTCCCCTAATCACACAACATTTGCCATAATTCACAGTTATCGCTGATTTCCAGGAAGGTAGCCCACATGAATGATGGAAGTTATTGTACAGGATGGGTATAGGGTGTATAATGAAGTCCCCGAAGTAATATTTTAATTTTCCCTTTAATTTTTTGTTACAAAATTTCCGGGCCCCCCCCAAAAAAAACACCCCCAAATCGTAAAATGTAAGTATAATATTGTGGCTTTTGTAAGTGTTTTTTTGGGGGGGAAAAAAAGGCCCAACCCCCACTTGACATTATTTTTAAAGGGGGGTAAATTTTTTTTAAAAAGGCCCCCCAGCAGGCTTTTGAAAAAATTTTTTCTCGTTACCCCGGGGGCCACTGTATTAAAATTAAAAAACAATTGTGGCAATACTTCCACAATAACATACTATACTAAATATTGTATGAATTTTCCCCACACACTTACTGGTAATACAGTGAAACCTCATTACAATTTCGTGAGTCATAAAACCAATATT